>KK118223.1:604121-647084 GCA_000611955.2 Stegodyphus mimosarum | reverse complement strand
AAAAAAAATCCAAGAATGAGTGCTCCTAAAGTTGCTGCTGATTTACAAGCATTATATGGAGTAATTGTTAATCCTGAGACTATTAGAACAGTAATTCGATCTATTGGATATCACGGTAGAGCAGCCAGGAAAAAATTCTTCGTAACTGAGAGGAATAGAAAACTCAGACTGGCTTTCGCAAAATCCAACATAAATAAGAATTTTGATTACTGGAATGAGTTATATTTGCTGATGAGAGTAAATTTAATATATTTGATTCTGACGGTAGAATCTTGGTGTGGAGAAAACCTAGGGAAGAATTTCGCAAACACAACTTGGTGCCAGCAGTAAAACATGGTGGAGGAGGAGTTATGGTATGGGGGTATATGTCGTCCGCTGGAGTTGGTAATCTTGTTTTTATTGACAGTATAATGGATCAGTACAAGTATATTGGCATATTAAATCAAAATTTGAAATCTTCAGCACGAAAATTGAACCTTCATAACGATTTTAAATTCTACCGGACAATGCCCCCAAGCACACTGCTTTGAACGTTAGACTCTGGCTGCTGTATAACTGTCCTGAAATAATAAAAACACCACCACAATCTCCAGACTTAAATTCCATAGAGAATATTTGGCAAGAATTGGAATCAAGAATTCGCAAACACACCATTTCTTCAAAACAACAATTAAAATCTGTTCTTCAAGAAGAATGGGGTAAAGTCACTCCAGAAATCACAAAAACATTATTCGAATCCATCCCAAGAAGATTAAATCATGTTTCAAAAGTAAAAGGAAATCCAATAAAATATTAAAACCTTTTAAAATGTAAAATTTTTGGATAAATATTTGGTGGAAAAGTAAGTGTCCCATCACTTAGTGAGCCATTTTTTTGAGAAAATGTATGCTATGTAATAATTGTTACTAAATTTAAGTGTGAAACACACCCACAAAAAATTGTTACATGTTTTTTTAATTTATTTTACCACAGTTTCCTTTTGTAAAGCACAAGTGTCCCATCACTTTTGTGAGACACTGTACATCTATGCAGATTCTCTATTATTTAATTTCTTTAAATATAATACGCGGCGATAATATTTGGTGGCAACAGTTTGAAAAGTGAAACAACGCTTTTAGTGAATCAACGCAAATGCCAAAACGAAATTAATAGTCCTTCTGGGCAAATTGCCCCTTTGGACAAAAGTAATAATAATAATAATAATAATAATAATAATAATAATAATAATAAATGAAAATCTGAAAGCTTTCAGATTTGACATACCCTCAAAGGAGCGGGTTTTTTTAACGTTTTGTATGTTACGTTTATTTATTAAATATCATCTTCTTCGCACTTAAACCATAAAATTCAATTCAACAGCAATATCGCAAAATAATTTTAAAATGAGCATATCTTTAGAATTTCCGATACACTGTCATTCGCGCTGGAGATAAAAATGTTTTTTTCCCTCATATAGTGTTGCCTTTCCTCGCTTTGAAATCGTTGATTTTGTTCATCAAAAATTCTTTAATGTCTGACAAAATATGAAACAGATATTAAAAGAAATTCCAAATTAGGGTTTCCAGAAGCATAATATTCGGTGGAGGATTACGTTATTCAAAATTTAATCGCTGTAGGTACCGCTGCTGTATTACAATGCGAGAAACGTACATTTAATTTATTTAAATATAATACAGGGCTGTAATATTTGGTGGCGACAGTTTGAAAAATGAATCAACGCAGAAAATGAATCGGTGCAAAATGCTAAAACGAAATTAATAGCCCAGCTAACGTCCTTTGGGCTAAAGAAACGCTTTTTATGCAATAAGCTTTTATTTAAAATGGATGTGATAATGAATACACTAAAAGGAGGAAAATAATTTATCGTGTAGGTTAATAGGAATAATAAATTAAATAATTTTATTTACAGAAATAATGTTCAATTTTATTTCGCGAATAATAAAAGCGTAGGTACCTATATAATGAAATTTGTTAAAGGAATAAGCCCTTATCTGTTTTAATTTTCTGATAGTGATGTTGCATTGCCAAAAATAAAATCAATATCTTTTTAAATTTATCATGGACAGTCCGCGCTTTTCTTGTTCGCGATATAAAATTGTAGATGAATTCTTTCAACGGAATTTTTTCATTTATTTTTCCCATTAAACTAGTATATGATAAATTATTCCTCTACTTTTATTTCAATCATAATCATATCCATTTTAAATAACAGCTTATTATGTATAAGAACCTTTTTTTAAAAAATTCCGTTTTACTTCTCCGGATGGGGTGAAAATGCTGTTAATATAATAAATTTCTTTCTGCAGTGTTAGTCACATATTTTGATTTTAACTTTTATAGTATAAGGAACGTTACAAACTTGCGGGATCTTATTTTCCGCTTCGTTTTTATTTGAAACAATAATCAGAGCCACAAAACTTAGATTCTTTCCATCTCTTGCGCCACCAGAAACAACAACAACATCAAAAAAACTATTCTTTCTTTATGACCGACACATTTATCTACAGTATGCTCGCCTTATACCCAAACATCAAATGCATTTTAGTTTTGCGATGTAGGGATAAAGAGACGAAACCATTCAACCTGTTCCTGGCGCAAAACAACTAAATCTCGCCTTAAATAGGAGGGCAACGAATGCCCCTTCCCCATCGGTTCCAAATCCCGGAGCATAATTCAAAGACAAAGGCCCGGTTTGCCGAATCCTGGACTTGATCCCGTGTGGCCGAATGATTTATATTCCAGTCCATAGTCGAGGCCGTCGACACATTTAGAGGGGCTTTGAGAGTTAAATTCGCTGAACAGGGCCCGCTTGGATTAGGGCGCTGTTAGCAGGTGGGGCGATTGGGGCGAAGGACTATTATGTGTGGGAAGAAGATTTCGCCAACCTGGTGCTGAAGAAATGTTTTTGCTCTAGTTTAGTATTTGTTGTGGCAGCGTTACGGGCATTTGTTAAAAACGCCGACCAACCACTGTATGAAATTTGAAAGGAAAAAATATTCGATGTTGTTGCTGCATAAATTTCTCCATAAAATAAGAGGCAAAATAAAATAGAAAAGGAAACATATCTAAGTTGCAAGGTTTTTATTAATGTGTTACATTTTTTATCCATCATAATATTCTCTAACACGAGCAGATCGAAGCTCGAATTTTGATATCGAATTTGTGTATTTTTTTAGCATAAGAACGGCTAGTCTCAATTGTTTTTTCAGTTGAATCACTTTTCTAATGAAAAGTCGGTCATATACCTGCATATCGGGTTTTAACGAAAGTTTCCCGTCACCGTAAATATCGTCTGCGCAAACAGTTATGCGTGTTCAATCATATTTTGTCAAACGATTTCTGGCATTTGAAAGAAAGAGACTTGATTTAGAACACTGTGTTCTGAAATTTTTAAAAATTACCGTTGTGGTGTAGTATTAATGCTTCAACGGTGTAAAGTTGAACTCCAATGAAAACTCTAATGATGGAACAGAGCAAGAAAATTTTATTCAACGCCCCCAAATTCAAAAGGCTACATACAATCACAAGAGAAAAACCTATTCTAAACATTTTGAAATCAAATTCATATCTCTACGTTTTTCGTGCGAGAGATATACGTGGCTCTCGAGCCTGCGTTTGAAACATTGCCAACATAAGAATATTATTTTTTTAAACAATTAAATCAACTTAGCAACTATTGAAAAAAACATATTCGGAAGTTAAATAATAATAATCATATTATGCTCTCGAGACAACCTTGCTTATTTTTAATGTTCAGTTTCTTCTTCCTTCATGCGAACTTATGACACCGTTATCATAAAGTACAAGGTGTCTAAAATGGAACTATCACCCTACCAGATTAGAACCATCATTTACTCCGAGTTCTGTTGCAAAACCTCATCTAAAGCATGTTACCAAATCATGCGTACAGCTTTAGGTACTAATGTTTCTATCATCTGACATTGTAAAGGTTTGGTACCGACAGTTCAAAAACAAGGACAATTGACATTCAAGAACCAGAGCGCTCTGTCCTGCCTACTGATGTTGATGAGGCTCATCTGCGAGAACTTGTGGAAGGAGATCAGTATACAACCATTCGAGAGCTTGCTAAAGAGCTAGACGTTAGTGCCATGTCCATGAGTCGTACTATGCATCTCATAAACTTGACATATAAGTTCAATGGCTCGGTGTCGCATGAGATAATTCAAGCAGCTAAGAACAGACGTGTTCGAGCCTGCACTAATCTGCTCAATTATCAGCGTAAGGACAAAATTCTGGGCTGGATCGTCACTTGTGATGAAACATAGATTTACTTCAACAACACAGGCCGAAAAAGGGGTTGATCTGCGCTCCGTGAGCCCGTCGGCAGCATAGCAAAATGCTATTTGACTAACGAAAAGAAAATGCTTTGTATCTGGGGGGATTGCCCTGGTATTATCCACAAAGAGTATCTAGAAAGAGGTAAAACCCACGGCAGAAGTTGTACAACGAGATATTAGTCCATGTTCGATTCTGTTATCAAGGAAAAACGTTGAAATGAGTTCCAGCACAAAAAGGTAATGTCCCATCAGGATAATGCAAGACCCCATACGTCTGCATTCACCGGATGAACTCTGTACGGCTTCGCATGGGATCTTTTACCACATTCACCATATAGCCTTGTCATCGCTCCTTCGGACTTCTGCCTTTTTACACACCTGGCAGTTACATCTTCATGGTGCTCTCTTCCATTCTGCATAGGACGTCGAAATGAGGTTGATCTGTTTTTGGACTAGCTGCCACCAAGTTACTGTGTCGAAGACTTTGAAAAACTACTAGAACTTTAGCAGAAAATCATAGATTTGGGTGGTGATTATTATCCGCACTAAAGGTACTGCTTTCATGTTTTTTTCTAACTTTATTAAGAACGATTTTGGGAGGAAAATTTCGTTAAACCAGATACACGTACAGAGGATATTTACACATTTTTAGAGTGATTTCCGGGTTGTCTCATCAATGTTTAAAATGTAAAGAGGATTTTTTTTAAATGTTCCATCTGGCAGCCTTTTTTTGGGCTGGAAGAAGTCTACACCGTAGTTTCGATATTAGAATGCTTTTTCGTAAAATTTCGAGGGGTACTTGATTTCCATTCTTCTACCATTATTTTCCAGAGTCCATCCACGATGGTACGTTTTCACTTAAAAATAGCTCTTTTCAAGACACCAAAGCATAATAATACATAAGTAAAACGCCAGATTACTTTGTAGGATACTTTGAAGACTATATGCAATACCTGTATCAGTTTTCATTTTTTTCAAGGAACACAGCCGTACTTTTCGAAGTATGACATGTTACATTGTCTAGATGATGTTTCGCATTTTGGAACTTACTGCGATAAAAAGGGAATTTGTTCTATAAATATCGGATACAAACTCTTGATAGGAAGATAAGATGATTTTAGCATTTTTTCCTACGCTTTTTTATATTAATTTTTCATTGTAACAGAATCTTTCAAAAATCATAAAAACTTTTTTGAAATTTTTTTTGTATTGACGAAACGAGGTTTGTACATTTGCCCCCCTTCATTTTCGATAATAAATGGAATTGATTTATTGTTGTTGCAGATGTAATTAATTAAAGGATTTGTAATTAATTTCTATGCTGGCTAATTTACCCTTTTTTATCAACGATTTAACTTTAAAAGCATCAGAAACAGTACGTACCCTTTTCGAGTTTGCAGACTTTGTTCCATGTAGAAGTAATGATTGACGGTTTTTCCTTTTCTGATTAATAATGTTCTTTACTTCGCACTTAAATATTTTAATACTATGCATTTCATAACGTTTTTGAATTATGAAATAGGAATCCATCTCTGCAGAAATGGCAAAAACACATTCTTTAATCCAGTTGCTTACATGCGACATTTGGAAAGAAGAACCAGTATAAAAATAACTGACAATATTTCTTATTCGAAATAATATGCTGTTAACAAAAACATTGCCTTTTTTCTGAATTCTTTGTTGAAATTGTTCTAAAAATGTTTAAACACCGTCTGTAATAGTGTTATCATAACCAACCTTTTCTCGTGCTTTGCTTAAGTAGCATTTGTTATTCTATAGAATACCTAAATGTTATATAAAGTGCTTAGGGAAAGTATGTAACAATTCTCATATTTCATACTTTGCCTAGATACCCCGGGTATTTTGTAAAATGCTGAGGTATTCTAAGGAATTCCGGAGTTTCATGCATTTGTTGGTAATACATTGTTGTAATACATTTGTTTAATGCTGTTGTATTGTGCATTAGCACGCAAGGCGCATTGAGTAAGTTTCCTGTATATAGCGCAGTTTTCATCAAAGAATCGTAAGTCAAAATAGCTAAGAAATCTTTATTTTAACAAGCAATGAGAATTTTGCTTAAATTACGTAAAACATAATTAAAGTAACAATCTTCACAGACATTAAAAATTGAATATTGAAAAGAATAACTTACACAGAATCATCGTCAGTCCTAAATATCATCAGCTTACCTGCTTAGGCAATAAAAAAAGGAGCATATTTTGACACAGTACCTGAAAAGAAAAAGCACTAACTTGTAAGGTTTTAGTTAAACTAACAAAGTTTTATTTTAATTTAAATCTTTCTATCTCTTCTCATTTTCAACTTCCCGTTAGAAGAAGCGCGCGTTTTCAGCTTATGCTAATTTGAAGTGGAGCCAAGTTCTATTTAAACCAGAGGTAGAAACCTCTCAGTGTGAGAGAGCTTTTAGTCTCAGATCACGGTTACTCTCTTCGACGTTCGCCTGATCAGCTAGCAGTTAAATTCTAAGCCATAGTGCTTTTACGTGATTGCTTATTGAAATAAATCCAAGTGCGGCAGCATCAGTAAATCTTGCTACGCACCATTTAGTTAGAGGCCAACCTCGCGTATAGCTCTGCGAGCATAACTATTTAAGTTCTACTTAACTTTAGTTTAAATATTATTTAATTGTTTATTTTAGACCCAAGTGTGGTCTTTTACTTTCTGTATCCCTCCCGAGTTGGGAAGTGGTTGTAAATAATATTGATTTAATAAAATAGGATTTTAAATCCTTCTTGCATGCAGTTATTCTACCACTTAATCACAGTATCTACCACCAGAACATAGCTGCATTCAGCTCCCTGTTCCAGATCAGGACTTTAGGATTTAAGGAGTTCCACGAAGATATTTGCCAAGACTATGCACCGAACACTCAGTCCTGACAAACTGAATTAGATCTTTTTGCCCAGATACCAGTAGCTAAGGTTAGAATCGAATGCCTTCACCTTCGCTTTCTCTCTCCAATATGTATCTTGGCGCACGTTCGCTTTCTGCGCTTTTGAGTTTCATTATGCAAAAATACCTAAATTTATGGTAATAAATACATTGTCGGTAACATAATGGAGAATGGTAAACAGTTTCGAAGGGAACTCTGGGAAAATAAACACAGCCTAGAAATCGGGACAGTATTTTCTCTCTTCTTTCCGCTTGTCTTGGTGGTGTAACTGGAAGCACATTCGATTCGTATTCGGGAGATCCGAAGTTCGAATCCCGGCGAAGGCACTGCATATTTTTCACCTTCATGCATCTATATAATCTACTGATTCTACAAGTGAACTGGAAAACGTTGGAAAGCAATGCCTTAAATGCTAATTTGTCTGACGAGTTGCTCAATTATTTTTAACTAGAAGAACATTCTAATCATTCTGCGAAACCTAGACCAGACAGGTGACTTGTCATAAGAGCGGGGAGGGGTGATGTTTCCCTCGCTGATATATATTCACACCCTCTCCAGCCATGCACGCGAAATGCAACACGGCGTTCCGCTGCGCTGGTGCATTTTTATGACGAATTACTGAACGAATCGCTTTTCTTTATTGTGCAGCGGAGCGTCTCTTTCTCTGCCTGTTGGTGGACATCGCAAGAAAAATCTCATTGCTTATTTAACCAGGAATTAGGCCACTTCCCCGACGGAATAGCAAGTCTAATTGCCTATTTAATTAAGTGCCACAGTGTCACAGAGCAGTTAGTCTGCTTGGGTTAGTATTTTATTTTTCGTTTTGTGTGTCCATTTGTGGGATTAGTCCATGCTTGTCTGGCTGTCGCAAAGCTGGAGATGAATTATGCAAGGACTGCAGGTGGCGTCTGAGTCCTGCCACAGGATGGACACAGTGAAAGGATTATAAAGGAAAGAGGTGCCAGTTGAAAAGGGTGGAGTGTTCTTCTGTCATTTGAAATAAAGAGCTGCTCTTGACTGCTGGTGATTAATGTCCAGGTTAGAGATTAGGATGCAGAAAGCTACAAGGAATACTAGAAGATACAATAGTTCGTTTATTCTCTAATCTGGCGATAAAAGAAAGAATGTTATAGGTATTTTGGTCAGATCCCTTCGAGAAGCCTCTCCAGAATACACATAAAAATCTCTGGACTAATTTCAATGTATAACATACTACAAGTAGAATATAAAATGTAAAAAAAAATTTAAAGTTTTAAACACGCTATGTGGAACTGTTTTTTATTTTACAAATGCCAAACATTAGCGCTTAAGCCATTAGTTCTCGGGCTCTCCAGTACTTTTTAACAATGTCCTCATACCGAGAAAGTGCAATATAATTATTTGAATGCTAAAAAATCATAGGCTGACCGGAGTCACACAAAATACAGTTTGGGAAATTCACCACTCCAATTCTGTAGAGGTGGTCTCGCAAACCGTCATGTCTGGTCAGTCGTCTAAATAGAGCTACCTCAGTCTTTCTTCGAAAACTAGGAATTAAAGTTGTTTCTTCCCTCAGAATCCTCCAACTGTTATCCATAGCACGTTGAATCCTATCCTGCTTAAGAATTTTCTTAAGAGTGAAGTTAACAAACAGTTTAGTTCTACGAAATGAAAGCCGTCGACTCATGCGTTGCATAATGAAAGCTCCTTTCTTAGCTAAAGTATCAGCTTTTTCATTTCCCATAATTCCACAATCCTTTGTGGAATTATGTCTTACAAGGACTGTCTGATAAATTCCCTCACTTTTATAAGAATTTTTTTGGCGTTTGTTGTTATGATCAAAGGCTCTTATTTATTTTTTTTTAATTACGGCGACGTACACAATCATATTCGTCAAAGGGAAGGATGCCCCATTTAGGACTTTAAGGAACTGGCTCTTATCCACGTTACGCTTGGAAGAAAATCACGAAAACCCAAATACAGTCTGTAAGGTTTTAGTTAAACTAACAAACTTTTATTTTTAATTTATACTTTTCTATCTGTTCTCATTTCAACTTCCCGTTAGAAGAAGCGCGCGTTTTCAGCTTCATGCTAATTTGAAGTGGAGCCAAGTTATATTTAAGCGAAAGGTAAGAACCTCTCAGTGTGAGAGAGCTTTTAGTCTCAGACCACGGTCACGCTATTCGACGGTACCTAGAACCATCGAATTTTGAACGACGTAATCTTGCTGCGAATATGGGCATCTGGAAGCCCAAATTTGAAATTTGGAATTTGTTTTATGATCGATTTCATATTTTCTAAAACTTCAATTAATTTTTGATGAACAGTTTCAAAGCCAGCCATGGCAACGTTGTACGGAAAAAGCATTTTTATCTCCAGCGCGTAAGACTGTGTATCGGAAATTCTAAAGATATGCTCATTTTAAAATTATTTTGCGATATTGTTCTTGAACTGAATTATGGTTTAAGTGCAAAGAGCATGATATTTAATAAATAAAGGTAACACAAAAAGTGTTAAAAAACGGCCTTTGAACGTTATTTTAAATCTGAAACATTTCAGATTTTTTTTTAATATTATGCTGATAGATGATTTCTATAGGTTTTTGGTTATGAACTTCCAGTCGCGAGTATTTCTCTAAAGTTTAAAACATATGTGGTCCAGGAACATTAATCAGTTTTATATTAATTCCTAGGAGAAATATTGTTTCGTTTGAGAATGGCTTTTAAGAACGAATTAAATTCTTGATTTGAGATTTCACTGTATATTTCTCCATTGCCATAGTTTGCTTTATTTAAAGAAATTTTTAATTCTGATGCGTTTTCTATCCAGAGCAAAATATACTGACGCTGTTTCAAAATGACATTTATTCTTCCCATAATTGTAAAACTGAAAAAGAAAGGAACACCTTGAATCTATTTAGAAATAATTCAAGTGCATTAGCAGCTTCTATTTATTGTTTCAGGAATAAATTATATTTTGAAAGCTGTTTAAAATATTAAATCAGGAGACGAGCTTCAAATTCAGAACAACAACTTAATACCTTTGAATAAGTAATAAAATTTTCAGCCACCTCCAGCCAAAATTGGAAAAAGAAATTAATCTATGTGCCATTTTAATTATTCGCTATATTCTCAAACAGTTACAAATAACTAGCTGTTCAAAGATACGGAACATAAATAAAAGAGAGAAACGATATGTATGTGAATAAATAAGGAGTTGATTAGGCATGTAATATATGAGAGCTAGTTTTTAAATCATAAGACATATCTGCCTACACTAGTGAAATTAAACGCTGCACTTGTGCCATTTTGCCCCGAATCTTAATAAATTAAAATCCAGTTATCATCATGGCGTGTAACTTATCGTCTGCTTCAAATTCCGAATTTAAAAGAAACCTCGCTTTGAAGGAAAAGACCGTTGCCAAATCTAATCTCTTAAAAGCGCTATTTATTCACTTTAAAGCCGCCAGGAACAGTAATCATTTCTCGGTTCGTGTAAATTGATTTCCCATTTCTTAAGGCTCGCTTTTGATTTTAGCTGCAGGGACACATCCATGTTTTTGATTAAATTCTTTTCATTGCTTTTCAGCGCTTTGGGATTTAAATGAAGTGCTTATTATATAAGCTGACTAAGCGGAGTTTAGTTTCTGCAATTTTATTCTGTCTTTCACAGGAATGAATGTGAATCGAATGAACTGATCGTCACAGGAATGAATGTGAATCGAATGACTGATTGAACTGATCGTCGAAAACATCAAGACACACAATCTCGTTATTTTGCTAAAAGATGTATAATTTTTTAATCTTTTTACACCTTCACCGACGTTTCTGCTTTCAGTCATAATAATAAACTGTCTTTGTAAATCAGCGACACGAAAAGTTGTCAGCCAAACATGGCGTTATTTTACATTCAGTAAAAAATTAAGAGCAACGTAGGAAATTCTGAAATGTCAAAAGAAAATATTTAAGATATTTGAATTTTAAGAAGTTCTCTTGGAGTTTAGGCAAGAATTAAACCTTTTCCAGCAAATATTTGATGCTATCTCAGGAGAACTTTAATGAAATTAAAATTCATTTTCTTTTGTTCTAAAAAAAGGGAGACTAGAAAAAGGTGAAAATCAAGTTATAAACTATGAGTACTTAATTTAACGTCGTAATTTTTACGGAAGATTTAAAATGGTTAAAATCATTCCAAATATACGATTGTTAAAATTTGTTGTTGTTGTTGTGACTGATCTCCATTGTCTTTGATATCAAAGCAAACCTACGGGATTCATCGTGGCAAGATTGTGGTGTCATTGGAAGAGCCTTAAGCACCATACAAGTGGCAAAACTACTTTGCTCAGTTTCGACCCCAGTTTTGAAGGACAGCACCGTGAGGGGAGGGGACGGTTCCGAGGGTCTCCCATCCCTCTTTCTCTACCACCAACCTCTCGATAGGACTCTTGGCTCGCCGCATATTTAAAGTGCCCTCATGCCGCATGAGCATTGTACATTGGATTTACAAACACCATGCCTCTTTTAGGATTCGAACCCAGGTCCTTCGGTTCGTCAGTCAGTGTCCCTAACCGCTATCGCATTTGGGTGGCTTGTTAAAATTTACGCGAATTTACTTCGATTTCCTTTAATGTTTTAGTGGTTACAAACTCAAAGTACATGCAGGTTTAATGCACCATCTGAAAGTAACTGACGGGGAGGGGGGAAGAAAATCTGAAAGGTTTCAGATTTTAAATTACGTCTAAAAGGGCGTTTTTATAACATTTTGTGTGTTACCTTTATTCATTAAATATCATGTTCTTCGCACTTGAACCACGAAATTCAGTTCAACAGCAATATCCCAAAATTATTTTAAATTGAGCATATCTTTAGAATTTTCGATACACTGGAGATAAAAAGGTTTTTTCTGTACAACGTTGCCATTGCTCGCTTTGAAATCGTTGAGTTTGTCTATCAAAAATTCGTTAAAGTTTTACAAATAAGAAATTGATAATAAAACAAATTTCAAATTTGGGCTTCCAGATGCCCTTTTTCGCAGTAGGATTACGTCATTCAAAATTGGATGGCTTTAGGTACTGTCGTTTTATCACATTGCGAGAAACATACATAGATTTATTCAGATTCTTCATTATTTAATTTCTTCAAATGTAACACAGGGTGATAATATTTGGTGGTAACACTTTGAAAAGTGAAAAGGACATTCAGAGTGATTCGACGCAAAATCGCAAAACGAAAACACTTGTCCTTCAGGGACAAAGCCGCTTTGGATTAAAAAAGAGGGGAGGAAAAATGTTTGTAAATAAAATAAATTTTTAAAATTCAATTTTAGTATTGATGTCTGCAAGACATTTTTGATAGCTACGGAATTAAAACGTATTAACAGCTAAATATTACATTTTCGAACTGACTCTTACTTCAAACGAGTCTAATGTGTTGAATAAACCTGTGGCGTTTTTCTATTTAAATCTAAAGTTCTAACTTAGAACCCCACGAACACTAATAAGCGTATAATCGCTTAAGTGTGTGAACAGAACACGTAAGACTTAAGGAGGGTTTAAAACCCTTTATTTTTTAGTATATTTACGATGATTTCCTACTTGGAACTTTACACAAAGCCGCCACTCGGCCTTGAACTTAAAAAAATAATAATTTAAACTAAAACTAGCTTAACTAAGCTATTTAAAAGGCATGGCCGAAGCTATCAGAGATCTAACTAGTTGGCCCCAAAGTATGAACTAAATTGGCGAAGCCAAGCAAGGGCCTAAGTTATGGCCGAGCGTAGTAACAGCTAAGAGAGATGTAGCCAGAAGGCAAACGCGCGCTAGTCAGGGAATCAGACTCTCTCTGTTGAAGTCGGTTAAGTCACGACTTAAATAGTACTCATTCTCATTTGCATTAACTGCGTTATTGAATTTACGTTCTGGCAGGAAGTTGTAAGCTGAAGTTAGAATAAGATAGGAAAGATACAAAACTTAAAATAACTGTTAATAAACTTAGGATAAACCTTACAAACCACTAAAAAATTAACGAATTACAAAAGCTTTCCTTAAGACAGGACATGAGAATAAATAATGACAACTTAATAACACTCTATAAAGTGTAAATTATAGAAACCTCTTCTTTTCTTTATTAAATTTTTCTTTCACGCTTGCAGAAAAAATGCAAACATTTATTTGTAAATAATTCTAAACTTCCTTATTTCTTAATATACCTTTCAGTTACAACACCTCATATTATTTCGATTTTAGTAAAATTTGTAGCCTTGGAGAAAAATTATGAGAAACTGTTGTAAGGTTTTAGTTAAATTAACGAAGCTTTAATTTAAATCTTTCCATCTCTTCTCAGTTTCAACTTCCTGTCAGAAGAAGCGCGCGTTTTCAGCTTATGCTAATTTGAAGTACAGCCAAGTACTATTTTTAAACCAGAGGTAGAAACCTCTTAGTGTGAGAGAGCTTTTAGACTCAGATCACGGTCATTCTGTTCGACGTTCGCCTGACCAGCTAGCAGCTAAATTCTAAGCCATAGTGCTTGCTACGTGATTGCTTATTGAAATAAATCCAAGTGCGCTAGTATTAGTAAATCTTGCTACGCACCATTTAGTTAGAGTCCAACTCCGCGATTAGCTCTGCGAGCAAAGAGTAATCAAATTTCTATTTAGCTTTAGTTTAAATTTATCTGATTGTTCATTTAGACCCAAGTGTGGTCTTTTACTTTCTGTATCCCTCCCGAGTTGGGAAGTGATTTGTAAATAATATTGATTTAATAAAAGAGGATTTTAAATCCCTTTCAAGTGCAGTTATTTTTAACCATAGTATCTACAACCAGAACATAGCTGTATTCAGCTCCCTGTTCCAGATCAGGACTTAAGGACTTTACGGAGTTACTTTAAGATGTTTGTCAAGAACATGCACAGAACACTCAGTCCTAACACTGTCTTCAGTACGACTCTCCGGTAAGGTCAGTCCGGTTAATTTTTAGACTTGTTCATTTTGAACTGCGGAAAATCAAAACTATTCACATATAAGTCTACTCCCAAACAAAGCCATTATTCTTCCTGCAAAAATTTGTAGAGGAAGAATTTATATTTTTATCATCCCGAAAAAAAGTTAACCAAATTTGAATCTTCAAATACCTGAACACGATTTATATCACGGTGTAAATTAATTAGCTCCATTTGTACATTTTTGTGGGCCTTACTCGCGTTCGGTTCCAATAATACTGAATACAGTTAAAATTACACTCCAAATTACTAAAATTTCAAACCTTTCTTCGTAACTCCGTAATATCTTAAATTTTATAATCACATTTAATTTACGGAAAATATATTCACTGGTCGCATGAAATTGCTTCGATGGCCTAAAGCATAGCTTTAATGAAGAAAGCCAACGAATTTCGATACTGTTCTGTATTTAAAAAAATTTTCCTTTCTTTACGGAGGGTGTTTTAATTTTTAGAAAGATTTCGACGAAGAATTTAAAAAACAATGTTTTGGAATAAAAATTTCTTGCAACAGCTTGTTATCTATACATACGCTGCTGGCCACCGTAAATGCAGCACCCTGAAGGAAGCATGTAAATAACATGAAATTTACAACATGCATTAACGGAGGTGAGATATGCAAATGATTAGAATTTCAGCGCAGACGCACATCACGCGCGCCTGTGGCGCCACTTCAAAGGGCTATTTAAGGCTTGGAGTTTTCGACGGTTTCAATTTCGGCAATTGTGTTTTTCTTGTGTTTTTTTTAAAAAAAAAACGATCAATTGGGCCTCGTAGTAAACAGCGATCATCGTTTGATCATGTATCCGAGTTTGACAGAGGAAGGATAGTGGCCTACCGAGAGTGTGGATTACCTTTCAGGGAAATCGGTAGTCGTGTTGGACGAAACCAAACAACTGTAATGCGGATAGGTGACCGTTTGATGCAGGTGGGTACGACGGACCGGCGTGTTCGTTCGCATCCACCTCAGTGCACCACTTGACGTGATGACATGAACATTGTACGCATGGCAGTGACGGATCGCTCTGTCACATCACGAACCATAGTACAGCACATTAACGCGTCATCCAGTGTCTGTAACGCGTCATCCAGTGTCTGCGCGTACCATTCGACACCGTTTACAGCAGAGTGATCTATCCGCAAGACGTCCATTGCTTCGTCTACCCCTGACGCAGAACCACAGACGTCTCTGCCGCCAATGGTGCGATGAAATAAGGATGTGGACGGCAGAATGGAATGAAATTGTCTTTAATGACGAGTCACGCTTCTGTCTGCAACACCACGATGGTCGGATTTGAGTCTGGAGACACCGTGGAGAGAGGATGCTGAACAGCTGCGTTATGCACCGCCACACTGGTCCTGCTCCGGGGATTATGGTATGGGGCGGTATTGGATATCACTCTCGTTGTCCTCTAGTACGCATTGTTGGTACTTTAAACAGACAGTGCTAGACATCATAAACAGACATCTCGGAGTGTTGGAGCCAGTTGTCCTTCCTTAACTTCAGGACTTGCCTACAGCCATATTTCAACAGAATAATACGCGACCATACGTGGCACGCATTGTCCAAGTGTCCTTCGTCAATCGCCAGATTGAACTGCTTCCCTGGCCGGCTCGCTCTCCGCATCTTTCGCCAATAGAAAATATGTGGTCCATGGTTGCTGAACGATTGACCCAGATTACATCTCAAGCTGCCACACCAGATCAACTTTGGCAACGTGTGGAAGCTGCTTGGTCTGCTGTAACCCAAGAACACATCCAAAGTCTCTTTGAATCAATGCCGAGGCCTGTGATCTCCAACAATGGCGGCTACTCTGGCTACTGATTCTAGAAGGAACCACACTTCATAGAAATCTATAAATTTAATCATTTGATACTTGGTCAGCATGTTATCTACTAAATAAATTTTGCTGTGATATCTCTTGTCTTTCCTTGTGTTACAATTTGGGTGGCCAGCAGTGTATTTGAAATAAGAAATATCGTCTGCTACCGTTAAATTTGTCATTTATAAATAAGCTTTGAATTGAAGGAACTGGTTATTGGAATATTTTGTTCTAAGCTCAGTTAATTAAAAAATTTTTATATATTTCTTTTTAAGAATCGGTGGTTTTGACTTGCGCAGTTAAATGGCAGAGATACCGTCTTACTCACTCGTGTGAGTGGTTTCCAAGATTGACCTTTATGAAGTTCCCTTGTAGCTCACTAGATGGCAATCAGGAAACATAAGCCAGTAGTTAATGCAGCAATTCGTCTTCAAGAAAATAAGCAGCAGCCATCGAAGACAACATCACGGCGATGTGCACTCTGCAGCGCCAAGAAAAAGTCTGTAAGAACAGCGTGGGAATGCAGTATATGCAAAGTTGCACTTGGCTTGAAAAGGAAAAACTGTTTCCGTGAATACCATAGAGACTGATTTGTAGGGATGTGTTTTGTTTGCGGTGGTCACTGACACTAACCACCAGAAGTGGTCATTTTTTTCACGCGTCTTGGACAAAATATGTGTAATCGTCGCAAATAATTTCATTGTAACACCTGATATAGTAAATGAAACGAGAGGTTTGCTGAAAACGTTAATTATCTTTTCCTGCCCCTCAAAGAGTTAAGCTTTCATGCAGCAGTAGAACGACTAATTCGAGTTCCTATGGCAGACTAAAGATCTAAAACCTCTCAACCCTATACAAAGCTCTTGTAGTCGCTTCGCGGTTTCTTCCAGCCGACAACGACAGAAAACGATCTTCTGATGCAGGTATTGCTCTTGTTCGCTTTTCATCAGGCTGTATATCAATTAATCCAGTTCTTAAAAAGCGGGTTCCAACTCTTGGTATAACCTTTTGAGGGTTATTCGAATCTTCGGCGACCTCCTTTGTGCTTGACTTCCCTCGATGCTACCAGCCTTTCGCCTTGACCTTCACTTCAAAGATGTTTTTGAGTCATAACTACTGAATACTGATCGCTCTTAGAAACCACATTCAATTTAAACGACACTAAGATCGGATTTCCAACATGCGTTCATTTCACACCACATTCTCAGTCACCGAATTTGCGTATTTCTGGCGCTAACGAAAGCGCGGAAGGGCAATTTTATGTTCAGTTGTATTTAATTAACATAAATATTTGGAGCATTGGGCATTGATTGCAACATTAACTTAGCACATTTTTCTCATTATCCTTCAAAAAAAAAAAAAAAAAACTGTTGTGTATACTGGATGTCTTCCTTGTACGGAATATTAAATTATGCGCAATTTTCTTGCATTTTACTTAGACTTACAAGATTGAATTAAATCTACTACGTAGATTGTGCATAGAAAGAATAAATGCATTCTTTAAAATTCACTGTATTTATTATCATAGCGACACTCTAGCTCTAGGTTCACTTAAAAGAGTTACATCTCATTAATTTTATAACTCAGAATGCACAAAAAATTATATCATCTGAAGAATTATCTAATCGCTGCCATATGTTCTATTCAAATACTATAATAAATCTAAAACGATGTATAAGAAATTAAAGAAACAAACAAAGAAACAGTTTTTCACAGACGACTCGGTATTTCTTATTCAATTAATTCAGTTCTCACTTAGCGACGAGGCAAAAATACTTAAAAAATTAAAATGTTTATATTAAAAATTACGAAGTAAATCTTAGACACTCATTTCCTCGAATAAATTCCAGAATGAATTAAGCATGATTTAATTCGAATACTAAAACAAGGCGTTATCTTTGATGTTGCGAAGCTTAGTTTCTCTATATTGGTGACAAATCCAGTATTCTGCCAAGTTTCAAATGTAAACAAAGATGTCTGCTCAAGCCAAAAAAAAATTAGGCTTAGCCGCACTTAAACAACTTTTAAATTGTTGATAATTCCACAAATATTGCACGCAGATTTACTAAACGTATGAAAATCTTAACTCGAAGATAAGAACAACATAATTCAATCATTTTTAAAGCAAAAAATGCACAATTTACAAACATATAAGAATAAAGAAACTGAGCTCACTGAGCCGAATAACACAGTGTAATATATATGCATATATTACACTGGTTATCATAAATTAAGGGAAAATGACAAAAATCACGATTACTAAAAACGTTATATGTAGAATTTTATGAAACTTACCCACAATATACAACACATAGTAAGGTATCCAGTAACATAAAAAGAAATTACCAGACAAATTATGGTAGTATAGAAATTAGCACATGGATAAAATGAAGAAATCGAAGGTGTCAGTTTGCTATAGGAAAAGTACCTTCAATATGAAATACGATCGCCTCTAAAAGCAATACAGCACATACAGCGATGTGTGATGCTTTCAATTATGCGGTCTATCAGTTCCATAGGAAGCGAGAACCATTGCTCTTGCAAAGCAGTTGCAAGGGTCTGAGGAGGAAGATTGAGAGCAGCTAGACGTCTCCCTAAAGCATCCCGAACGTGCTCGATAGGATTCAAGTCCGGGCCACTCCATGCGCATAATTGTTTCCTGTTGAAGATAATCTTTTACGATGCGAGCCCTGTGTGGTCTTGAGTTGTTGCCCTGTAACAGGAACGCATCACCTATTGCCCGGACATATGGGCGCACATAAGCATCAAGGATGTCATCTCTATAAACGTGAGCATTCACGGTTCCCCTCGGAAAGACAGGGAGGTGTGTGCGTCCACCCAATGAGATGCTATCTCAAACACAGACACTGCCTCTTCCGTATGCATCTCTTTCACGGATGTTTGACGGATGATAACGGGTTCCAGGTTCTCTCCATATCAAATAACGCCTACTATCGCTTTTCAGACTAAACCTGGACTCATCCGTAAAGAGAACAGCCTTCCATTGAACAGGCGTCCAGTGGAGATGTTGTCGTGCCCACTGCAAACGGTCCCTCCTGGGGCGTGAGGAGAGCGACATGCAAATGGCTGGTCGCCTCGCATACAGACTACCTTCGTGAAGCCTTCTACGCACAGTTGACATTCACACGAACCTTCCGGTGGTTGCAGCAAGGAAGGATCTAAGAAGAGTCCGAGTACCGGTTCTATTCCTGCGTGCACATAATGTCAAATATCGGTCATTGGCGCTCGTCGTAGCGGTTGGCCGTTCTTGGCTGAACCTCCTGGACGCCAAATCTGTGGTTTGAAATTGCCTCCAAAATCTATGAACCACAGAAGGACTGACATTTAGCGATATGGCCACTTCTGTTTGACTTTGTCCTGCCTCTAGTCTCCCAATGGCTCTCCATCGTAGTTCTGCAAGCAAATGATGCCTGGAGGTGATTGTTACGAATTGGCTGCCTCAGATTTCTGATGACACTATCACAGTGAAATATGTCGGCTTGCTCTCAAACAGGGACGTTTTTGCTCCTCGCAGATGACGTATTCCGAGTGCAGCGCCACTAATTTGTATATTGCAGTTTTACTCAGCTACTCGTACTTGGCCCGTCTCATTGTGTGAACTCCTTATTCAACTTCTGGACTTTTAAACCTTAGCGGTTTTCTTTCATCTCTTTAGCTATTGCTTTTTCTGAATTATTCAGTTTTTCTTAACGATGATGTGGAGGTAATTGCTTTAATTAGCAAAGGTACTCCGTAAGCCTTCGCCTTTATCCTTGGTCCTTACTTGGCAACATATTCAAATTTTACACAGTTTGGGTTATTTTTGAGGGAGTTATCGCTATTTTTGTGATTTTTCCTTAATTTATGATAACCAGTGTATATACGTTTGGTGCAGCGGATTGCAACCAAAATAGGAGGTGCAAAGTACAAGTTATAGCAGTCTATATAACAGAATTTCAACATTCTGAGGCTTCAATTCCATGGTACTTAGTTGTCTAATGTTTCAGTAGCTATTTATTTGTATTTTACCCCAAAAGCGACTGATATCTATTACAGTAACAAGTAACTTTTATTGTTTGATGAAGAGACTCTTCTATCGAATTCTTTTTACATGAGCAGATATTTTACGAGCAATTAACATTAATCGAACTTTGCGGTTTGCACTATATTAGAAATACTGTTTCTATTACACTCATGTCCATAAATTAAGGATAATTCGGAGTCACGCGAAAATCGAACTCTAAAATAAATATATCACCTGTAAAATCACTACGCACATCTTCAAGAGTCATATGCAAATTTCAGGAAGTAACCAGATCACACCGATAGTACGTCACAATGACGAGAGTTTAAGAGAGTGATATATAAGGAATACAGGCAAAGAAGTAAAACTGTTCGCAGGCGCTTTATAAGCATTTCCGTGCAATAACCGAATAGTTTTGATACAAAGGACGCATTTGGATGATTTTTTACGTGGTAGAATTATCGGCCGTCTGGAATGTGAGCGTACCCAACTGGAAGTATCAGACGAACTTGGAATTGCCCAGAGTGTCATCTCCAGGCTTTGACAACGATTCCAAGATGATGGTAATGTGAGTAAACGTTACAGCACAGGTCGCCCCAGAGTTACAACGCCGAATGAGGACCGGTATTTGGCAGTTACTGCCAAAAGAAACACGCGGAGCACAGCCTCAGACCTGTCTCGTCAGCTCTCTTCAGCCTCTGGTACGACAATTTCAAGGCAGACCGTGTACAGACGCTTAGGGCAGATTGGTCTATATGCTCGTAGACCTGTCAGATGCGTTCCACTTACTGCAACTCACTGTCGCCTGCGGTTAGCCTGGAGTAGAGAGCATTCATTGTGGACACGGCAACAGTGGGCTTGTGTGATGTTTTCCGACGAGTCCAGGTTTAGCTTGCAGTCTGATTCTCGCCGGACTTTCATATGGAGAGCTCCAGGTACCCGTTACCACCAAGAAAACATCATTGAACGACACCGTTACGGTGGTGCAGGAGTGCTCGTTTGGGGTGGAATTATTCTGGGTTCCAGAACTGACCTGCATGTTCAAATTGGAACCATGACAAGCCAAATCTATCGGGACGTCATTCTGGAACAACATGTACGTTTGTTTCGGGGCGCCATGGGCGCACAATTTGTGTTTATGGATGACAACGCCCGTCCTCACCGTGCAAACATCGTAAGCGAATGCCTTCAATCGGAGGATATCACCCGTATGGACTGGCCAGCATTCTCACCGGACTTGAATCCAGTAGAGCACGTGTGGGACATGCTTGGCCGACGAGTTGCAGCCCGTCAACCTCCTCCTACATGTCTACCGGAACTTCGGAGAGCATTGCTTTTTGAGTGGTGTAATATCCCCCAAGATCAGATCGATAATTTGATACTCAGCATGCCTAGGCGTTGTACGGACTGTATTGCATCGTCTGGGAGACATACAATGTATTAAAAATCATACCAACCATGTAATATTGTTTTTTTGTAAATAGGTTTTTTTTTTGTAATTTGCTCCAGGGAGAAAAAATCGCTAATTTTTTTAATAATATCAATTTTAATAATTTTGTTAATAATTTTAATAATATTTTTAATAATAATTTTATCGCTAATTTTTTAATAATATATTTTTTTAATAATATCAGTTTTTTAACAATAAACATATAGCATCTTTTTTTGCTCTTTACCTTTTGTTTAATAAACAAGCTTTACAAATAAGTCATTTGTTTTGCTTCTAACTCTTCCTTTGCCTGATTTTGCATTATCCTTAATTTATGGACATGAGTGTGAAATGTCAACTTGACTTCTATATATGCACTTCTCATATTCTCATAGTCAATGAGAAAACATCCAGTATATAAAATCTAGATTGTCTTTCAAATTTCAGGAGAATGGAGGGACGGAAAATCCAAATCCAGTTTGCTGCTGGGGGGGAGGTGGACTTATACCATTGTGCCGCTTTTCGAGCAGCTAGATCCACGTTTTCTTTTCATTATTTATTCATTCTGTAGCTCGTCATACACAGGTCGCAAATGGCGGATTTTGTATTTGTTTTGCTTGCATCAAAGAGAGCTCTGCAACGTCAGATTAAACACAGCGGCGCTCCTTCTCGCATATTTAAATCGCAGAAAAGTGTAGACGTTTAATAAGCATTAATTAATTTACCAGGTAATGAACTCAATGTTTTAAAACTTCTCTGCAAACAGAAGGAGAATTTTAAAAGGGAACTCTTTTAAGTGAATTAAGCCGACGTGTGCATAACGTAACGATGGAATGTTTGAGAAATCGGAGAAAAAAGTGTTCGAAGAATAAGAAATTGAGTAAATAATACACTCCTCCAGCGACGTTCGTCAAAGTAACAAATGAATTATTCTTTGCATATAACATTAATTGCTTAGCGAGCAAACTGGTAAATTAAAATCCTTAAATTAAATCTCCTAAAAAGGAAATGTAATTTATAGCATTATATTAATTTTCTAGTGAAACATGAAATCTCCCATTTCCTTGCGAATTAAAAGCAAAATATGGCAAGGAATATAACGGCAAGAGCTTACACCATTTTTGTTCCAACTTGTTATTTTTTTTAACATTGTAAGCATACGACAATCTAATTAACCAAAGTTAATTATAAGAAAATAATTAATGGAGTTTTTATTTGTTTCAAACCTGCTGGGGAAAAAATAGATGCAAAAGAATTTTTTTTTCTTTTTTTAATTGCTCGCTTAATTTATAACTTAAGCATTTCTTTCTTTGCTGTTTTTGTTCGCTCTCAAATTAAAGTTCCATATTATTAAGCTTATGAGCAAATGACTTTAATTAAAAAAATTTGTTTTAAATATGAATTTCAAACAAGTTCGCCACTTTGAAATTAGAGGCTTGATAAATCTGTTGACAGTTTTTATTCTGTTATATTTTTTATGCACTATTTAATGCTCTGTATCGGAATCGTAAATAATATTTATTGCAGCAGAGTCATGAAATGTTCTCTTCTTAGGAAGACATTTTACAATGTTGCAACATTATCGGCTGCAGAACTACGGATTATTCGCTGTATGGAATTATGTTTCCTATAAGTTAGATTGAGAATAACTTTAATCCGCTTCTCACCTTGTTCCCAAATAGTAAAACATGGTTAAAAGAATCACAGAACATCATCAACACTGGAAAAAACAAGAATTTTGTCAATTATATTAGAGAACTAAAGCAACAAAGCAAGAAAAATCGGCGTAATTTTTATAAATTTGTTGGACTACTTGCGAAGATTTAAATATAGAAGCTTCTTCTTGACCTTCAGGAGCGAAAATTACGAACAAGAAGCCTATTCTCACGCAATAACAATAAAAAAGAAAATTCCTTTATGGCAAGAAGCACAACTACTGATGCCATGTAGTGATATAAAATAAAAACCTATGAAATAATGTTTTTAAAAGCTGACAATGAAAACGGATTTGAATTTGGATCATTCACTAGAACTGAAAGATTTTTATGAATGAGAAACATTACTACAAAATCTAGTTCTCCAACGAAAGATGTGTGTTTAATAATTTTGCTGGAGAAGAATTAAAAATGGAATTTTCTGACCAACAGTGTTAGGCTGAAGAGGATTTATGTGTTCCTATTTTTTCCTAACCTTAATCCGAAATTTTAAGGCCGTAGTTTGATTAATGCATATTAAACCACACTGGGAAGCAGTACTATGTATATCCCAAGAACTCATATTCGGAATGAGGTCTTTAATGTATGGGACTACGAATTTTGTACATAGAAGGAAATATGCCACGAAAACTAAACTACTGTAAAATGCGTGCCGTTTACAGTGGCTCCCAAAAGTGTTCGTACACTTATGATTTTCATTGAAATAGGGCTGTATCCATTGATTAAAAGTAAACTTTCTGAATGAGATTTTAATAAAAAGAACTATAATCTATTCGCAACAAAATGACATGAAATATTTTTAAAATATAGCGAAACTTTATTTTTAAGAAATTAATAATCAAAAAATGACAAACATTTAATCTTACAAAAGTCTTCGTCACTTCACAAAAATCTTGACATATTAGCAAATATCTTCATTTTTCGTTAAATTAATATTTAGTAGGATACCCTTTAGTATCCACAACAGCCTTTAAACGTCTGGGAATAGATTTTACTAGTCTTTTTTGTAATTTCTGTATCACTGTTCACCCATTCTTCCATCATGACTGTTTTGAGCTCGCTTTTCGTTTTGCTGTCGTGTTTTCGTACTCTAACCTTCAGTTCTTTCCAAATGTGTTCTAAGGAGTTTAAATCTGGCAACTGAGGTGGTGTTTCGCTTTATAAATGTCCAAAAACGCAAAATTCCGTGGATAATACATCAGAAGATTTACCTGAGATATGAGTGATGGTTATGGCGTTGATGCACGTTTATTGTTCCATTTTTCCCAGGAAATTTCCAGGAAACAGCGGATTTTGGAATGCGACTGCTTGCTTTGTCTTGCAGTTCTACTGATGGATGGGACGGTGAGTTTTTTCGTACAGTTGTAAGGTTTTAGTTAAACTAACAAAGTTTTATGTTCATTTCTCTTTCCTGTGAACTCTAATTTCAACTTCCCGTTAGAATGAGTACGCGACTCAGCTTTATGCTAATTTGAAGTGGAGTCAAGTTTTGTATTTAAAAGGTTAGCAAGGAACTTCTCAGTCTGAGATAGCTTTTAGTCTAAGATCACTTCGGCTCCGTTCGACGTCCACCTGACTAGCTAGTATCTAAGCCTTAGCTCTGTAACTTTAATACTTCTTGAAGTAATCTAAGTGCATTAGTATTAGCCAAATCTTGCTACGCACCATTGATAGTTTAAAATAGAGGCCAGCCTCGCGTTTAAAGTTCTGAGAGCAACGACTACTTAATTTTCTACTCAATGCTATTTTAAATTATTGGATTGTTCCATTTAGACCCAAGTGCGGTCATCATTTTCTGTTATCTCTTCCGAGTTGGGAAGTGGCTGTAAATAGTGGTTTAATAAAAGGGGATTTTAAATCCTTCTTACGTGCAGTTATTCTACCACATACCGGAACATAGCTGCATTCAGCTCCCTGTTCGATATCAGGACTTTGACACGGTTACGACAATGTTCGTCAAAAGTATGCACAGAACACTCAGTCCTGATACAGTGTTGCCATTTCTCGCTTTGAAATCGTTGAGTTTGTTAATGAAAAATTCTTTAATGTCTGATAAAATATGAAACAGATAATAAAACGAATTACAAATTCAGTGATTAACATATTCGGTAG
The DNA here is from genome assembly GCA_000611955.2 of Stegodyphus mimosarum. Lineage (NCBI taxonomy): Eukaryota > Metazoa > Arthropoda > Arachnida > Araneae > Eresidae > Stegodyphus > Stegodyphus mimosarum. The sequence goes on along the minus strand of KK118223.1, from coordinate 621,795 downwards.
AGGATTACGTTATTCAAAATTTAATGGCTCTGGGTACCGTTGTTTTATCACAATGCGAAAAACATGCATACATTTAGGAAGATTCTTCAGTATTTAATTTCTTTAAATATAATACAGGGCTGTAATATTTTGTGGCAACAGTTTGAAAAGTGAATCAACGTAAAATGCCAAAATGAATGCAATAATCCTTCTGAACTAACGCCTTTTGGGCTAAAAATTAATTTTGAACAAACAGCGAAATCTGATTTTAAATGCTGTCTCGTGGTTCTCGTGGTTATATTTGGGAAACGTTTACTTGTCAGGATAGAGTGTTCGGTGCATATTCTTGGCAAACATCTTCGTGAACTCCTTAAATCCTGATCTTGAACAGAGAGCTGAATGCAGCTATGTTCTGTGGTAGAATATCGTGATTAAGTGGTAGAAGAACTACACTTTAAAGGGATTTAAAATCCTCTTTTATTAAATCAATATTATTTACAAATCACTTCCCAACTCGGGAGGGACACAGAAAGTAGAGACCGCACTTGGGGTCTAAAATGATCAATCAAATTTAATTTAAACTAAAACTAAATAGAAATTAAGTAGTCGTTGCTCACAGAGCTATAACGCGAGGTTGGCCTCTAAACTAAATGGTGCGTAGCAAGATTTAACTAATAATGACGCACTTGAAATTACTTCAATAAGTAATCACGTAAAAGCGCTACGGCTTAAAATTTAAATACTAACTAGTCAGGCGAACGTTGAATAGAGTAACCGTGGTCTGAGACTAAAAGCTCTCTCACACTGAAAGGTTTCTACCTTTCGTTTAAATACTACTTGGCTCCACTTCAAATTAGCATAGAGCTGAAACGCGCGCTTATTCTAACGGGAAGTTGAAATGAGAAGGGATAGAAAGATTCAAATTAAAAGAATACTTTGTTAGTTTAATTAAAACCTGACATACTCTTTGTGGAAAAAATACAAGAAGTTTGACTCCCGTACAACAAAAATTGCAAATTTAAAAATTTGCAATTTTTGGTGTCATTTTCGACTTGCCTGGAGAGATCGGTTAATTCATTTAGAATAATTCGAGGAAATGAATTTACGTGACGAGGCGTACAAGGAAATCATATGGTGTCCACATCAGATGTTTTAATACTGGCTGAATTAATTTTAAATGTCACCAAATTTCGATAAATTAAATTCTGTAACGGTTTTAATACTCAAGTACTGAATATTTTTCAAAAACTCATTTTTATAATAAAGTAACCAGCCACATATACAATAAACTAGCACAAGATGTAATACAAGAAACTGTATAGAACGATATATTGTGAAACAGAAGTAATGTAAAGAGTGCGGTATCCTGTGGAATTTACATGTATAACCACTTTATCCTTTGAAAGATCGAGAAATGGCGCTCTTCCTAAAACTGTTTATTATTACTGCTGCCATGTGTACTAGAAAGAACAATGAAAATGCTACACGAACTATATCGATGAGCTTAATTTGGCTCAACCCACAATATATGCAGATGTTTATTCTTAACACTACGCGAGTTCCCTGTCAACAATGAAGCGACAGAACGCTACAATAGGCATCCACTATTAATGGAAATACCTCCATTTAATGATTGAATGTTATAATAATTCTCCGAAAATGTTTGATTAGTTTTATAATTGGCTTATGGAATATTAATTGAAGCTCCTTTGTATTCAGAAAGCTTTGGAATATAAATTTATGTATCTTGCGATTCTGGGAAAACGGTTTTCACAATAACAGCTGGTGAATGCACTGCAGAGTCGAAAACTTTTGCAAAATTATTACTTTCGTAATTATTACGATTAGGTCACTCTTCAGTAATTAATTATTCAGTATATAGTGAAACAGTTGTTCGTAAGCTGTTATTAATTGCGAAATGTTCCAAACTAAAGAATAAATTATTACCTACGCGGCATTGTATTTATAAATTCTGTCAGCCAAGTGTCGTTTAAAACGGAATGAATGTTGAAGGAATTACACAAACGAATTCTAATAAAGATTTCGTTAGATATGTTGCGAATTTTTAGCTGCAAATTAATCTAACTGTATTTTTACTAAAGTTGTTCGAAATACACTATGACATGATCGGTTTGTTATCGGGGAAGCTTGCTTTTATGCGAGAAGTGCCGGAGTATGAGCCCTAGATAATGTGTCGGGAGATGTAGGAAAAATAGACATACTACAATATTTCCTCATGTATTATCTATCCCCCCTAGCTTTTTAGCGCTAGGTTCTGAAAATTTAAAAAATATTCGCGTAATTTTCCTCTATTTCTATTGTACATATAGTGTCTCACAAAAGTGATGGGACACTTGTGCTTTACAAAAGGAAACCGTAATAAAATAAATTAAAAAAACGTGTAAAAATTTTTTGTGGGTGTGTTTCGTACTTCAATTTAGTAACAATTATTACATAACATACACTTTCTCAAAATATTAAAATATTAATTTAATAAAAATGCAATTGTTTAGAACGGAGCAAAAAATGGCTCACATAAGTGATGGGACACCATTAGACTATGCAACAAAAATCGTCTAAAAATATTTTTTTGGGTTTTTATTTTTACTCAAAAGCAATCGGCAATAATTTATAAAATCGTCTGCATTATTTCTTTCCAGTTTGTTTTTGAAGTTTTGTGGTTTTTAGCTCTGTGCAGCCATGAATGCTAAACGAAAAGAAACTTTGCCTGAAATTCAAAAATTAGTTATAAATTTGTAGAGACATTAGGTTAATTACAAGCAGGAGAGATGAAAAATATACACTGCCTTCGCCGGGGATCGAACCACGGACCTCTGAAATACCGGCTCAGTGTGCTGACCATTACACCACGAAGGCACGCTGAGAAAGTGGGAGATATACCTTATAAATTTGCATATTGAACGTGGAAAATCTGTTAGAGAAACTGCTGAAACAGTTAACTTGAGTCATTCAACAGTTTTCAATATCATTAATAAATAGAATCATATGATTCAGGATAAAAGAAGACCTGGCCGACCATCAAAGCTATCCAATTGAATAAAGCGAATTATCGTTCGAAATATTAAAAAAAATCCAAAAATGAGTGCTTCTAAAGTTTCTGCTGATTTACAAGCATTATATGGTGTAATTTTTAATCCTGAGACTATTAGAAGAGTAATTCGATCTACTGGATATCACGGTAGAGCAGCCAGGAAAAAATTCTTCGTAAGTGAAAAGAATAGGAAACTCAGACTGGCTTTGGCAAAATCCAACATAAATAAGAATTTTGATTACCAGAATGAAGTTAGATTTGCTGATGAGAGTAAATTTAATATATTTGGTTCTGACGGTAGAATCTTGGTGTGGAAAAAACCCAGGGAAAAATTTCGCAAACAGAACTTGGTGCCAGCAGTAAAACATGGTGGAGGAGGAGTTATGGTATGGGGGTGTATGTCGTCCGCTGAAGTTGGTAATCTTGTTTTTATTGACAGTATAATGGATCAGTATAAGTATATTTGCATATTAAATCAAAATTTGAAATCTTCAGCACGAAAATTGAACCTTCATAACGATTTTAAATTCTACCAGGACAATGACCCCAAGCACACTGCTTTGAACGTTAGAGTCTGGCTGCTGTATAACTGTCCTGAAGTAATAAAAACACCAATACAATCTCCAGACTTAAATCACATAGAGAATATTTGACAAGAATTGGAATCAAGAATTCGCAAACACACCATTTCTTCAAAACAACAATTAAAATCGGTGCTTCAAGATGAATGGGGTAAAATCACTCCAGAAATCACAAAAACATTATTCGAACCCATCCCAAGAAGATTAAATCGTGTTTTAAAAGTAAAAGGAAATCCAATAAAATATTAAAACCTTTTAAAAAGTAAAATTTTTGGATAAATATTTGGTGGAAAAGTAAGTGTCCCATCACTTATGTGAGCCCTTTTTTGCTCCGTTCTAAACAATTGTATTTTTATTAAATTAATATTTTAATATTTTGAGAAAATGTATGTTATGTAATAATTGTTACTAAATTTAAGTATGAAACACACCCACAAAAAAATTTTACATGTTTTTTTAATTTATCGTACCACAGTTTCCTTTTGTAAAGCACAAGTGTCCCATCACTTTTGTGAGACACTGTAGTTTCTTCCTTTGAGAGTTAGTTTGTTGGTAAAAAGTATTCCCTGAATTATTTTCATTTTTAGTCCAAAGGGCCAATTTGCTCAGAAGGGCTATTAATTTCGCTTTGGCGTTTACGTCGGCCAGTTCACTTTTCAAATTGTTCCCGCCAAACATTAGAGCCCTGCGATATATTTAAAGAAGTTAAATAATGGAGAATCTGCATGAATGAATGTATTTTTCTCGCACTGTGAGAAAAACAACGGTACTTAAAGATACCAGATTTTGAATAACATAGTCCTCAATTCGAATATGAGCATCTGGAAGCCCAAATTTGGAATTTTTTTATTAGCTGTTTCGTATTTTGCCAAACATTAAAGAATTTTTGATTAACAAAGTCAACGATTTCAAAGCGAGCCATGGCAACGTTGTACAGAAAAAACATTATTATCTTCAGCGCGTGAGACTATGTATCGGAAATTCTAAAGATAACTCATTTTAAAATTATTTTCCGATATTGCTCGTGAACTAAATTTTATGGTTTAAGTGCGAAGAGCATAACATTTAAAAAGTAAATGTAACACATAAAGCGTTAAAAAAGCCCTTTTGGACGTAATATAGAATCTGAAAGCTTTGAGATTTTTTTATTCAGTGTATTCAATTTTTATTTGGGTTTTTGTGTTTTATTTTCCTTGCATTTATCATTTGAAAAATATTTGGCAGGGTTCTTCGTTAAGCTATCCAAGCGTGGCAGGAGTTTTCACACTTAGTAAACTTTCCGAACACGTGATTTCACCTTACTTCTATTATTTACATTCTAGCTCACTGTAACCTTACCTATAAGTGATGAGTTTGGCCGTTGAAACCTGCATCTTTTGTTCGACCCCTCTTATCCTCTGGTCCTGCGATGTCCGTGTAGTGTTGTTGTTCCAAAGGCTCATTTGTCTGACCTTGTAGACAGCCCAAGCCCACGAAATTCTTCGTGGCAAGGAGAGCAAGTTTACGTTTGTCGCTGGAACAGTCTTGAGCACCTTACAGGTGACAGTGCAATTTAGTTCATTTCCGCCCCTAATTTTGATGGAGAGTACCTCAGGGGGGACGAGTCCAAGCGTCTTCCACCACTTTTTCCCTACCACCAACCTCTCAGGAGAACTTTCATCTCTCGGCATATTTAGAGTGCCCCCATGCTGCACGGACACTATAAATTTACAAACCCCAGTGCCTTCTCCGGGATTCGTGCCCAGACCCTTCGGCACGGCAGTCAGCAATGCTAACCACGACACCGGTTGGGCGGCGATGTCTCTTTTGGTAACTGGTATCAAGAATCATTCATGTGAGGTTCCCCTTGGGCTAAACAAAGTAACTGAGTCGGAGCCCAACGTGTCCACTCAATTAAGGCCAGATAAACGTTTGAATATCCTTCAGTAAAATTCTTAATAAAATGTAGATTCCTTTCAAAGAAAGAACATTAGGATAGTTACCAGTAGTTTACACAGGATACTTTTCATATGTAACTTAATTCTTACTGTAACAGTGTCCTTGGAAATTTCCTCTCTTGGTTTTCGGACGGTGAAATGAATGTAAAAAAAGGCAGGAAAATACGCGAAGAAATACGATATGTGAAATACCTAGCGATTTTAATTCGAAATATTTAAGATTATATTAATTTGTGGAGATGCATTTCATTTACTTAACAGCTATTTTATTTCCAAGCCGCGTTTCCTTTCGCTCTTGCTTTAACTCATGCTTTCTTGCCGGAATATAAGTCTGATATTCCGGCAAGAAATTCTGGCTTGCTGAAGGCCACGTTTGCTACTAGCTGAAATTCTACGATAAAGTCTGTCTTCGGCGTTGCTTTATTCTCGTCTTTGTTATCCTTCATAGGCCAGCTCTCCTTAGAACCACAATGTCACTATACTTCCGTCCACCCGGCTTTCAGGAAAGATCTAAAATGGCTTAAATATCTACCAAAAGGACAGGACATAGAAATCTTTTCCGATGGCTCCAAAGTTTCGGAGTAAGTAAGTGCAGCCTATGTCGGTTTCCACAAAAATACAGAAATTCACTCAGCACGGTTCACACGTAGCGACCACGCCTCCGGTTTTCAGGCTGAGTCCTTCGCTTTATGGAAGGCAGCTGTCCGGGCAGGCAACACCAATTTTTCATCCATCAGCTTCTAGAGGAACAGCATGAGCGTCCTCCATGCCCTAAACAAGAACGGCACGCAAGTCTTCCACATCTCCTCATTAAAAGAAGTGCTTATTACCCTATCTTCTTCTAGACTAGTGTCTATATGCTGGGTACGTAGTCATCAAGGTAACGGAAGGGCCAACTCTTTAGCTAAGGAAGCCCCAAGTCACCTTCCATCGACTCAGAGATCCCACTCTCCATAGTCGCTGCCAAACACACGATTTGCGCCTTCATGTCCATCTGGGAAGCTCGCTGGAACGATTCAGACATCGGTCGACACACATACTCCAGTCTTTCCCGTGGTCTCCACCAAGAGGCTAAAAACAGACTTCTATCTACAACAAGCTTTCATAAATCACTGAAGATTTCCCTCCTACCTCAGCAGGTTCTGCTATCAAAACGTCAAATGCGCCTGAGGTGCCTCAGCGTCTTCAGTCGACGTCTCACGTTACATCCACGACTGTCCACTCACTTACCCCATCAGAGCCTCCCTTCCTCAGCTCCAGGGATCACATAGCCTCAAAGACCTTCTTAAGGCTTATTACGGACAGCGGGGCGTTAGAACCATCATAGAGTCCATCTGTTTTAAGAGAAACATAATTTTAGCAGATAACCAGGTCCAGACACCTAACGAAATGTAAAGGCAGCAAGCCTCCATTCATGTATATATGTATATATCTCAAAATTAACTAACCCTTTTTGCTAATTTTGTACCAGCATACCCAAAACATCGTAAGTTGCAGCACTCAACAAAAGTAATACACTAATGTTAGATCTGTTTATTAATAATAAAGTTAAAACGATAAACAACCAAAAAGGTTGCTGCCGCAACGATCAGGATGACCATGACTGACCCGCAGTGCTCACTGAGAGGTGAAGCAGGCGGAATAATAGTAAATAAAATAAAACCCCTTCATAGGTTTGAGTCAGCTTGCGCGTTCATAATTTTCTGCTTAGCCTTTAGCTGTCTTACGACTTGGCTTAGTTTTAATTTGAAATTCTATCTTTTGAGTTAGGTCGTAAATGCTGGCTGGTTTTGTAAGCACAACAATTGCCTTCTGTTTAATTATTTGAGTTCTTTATAAAAGGGTGTCAATCAGAAAAACGCGGTATACTCTTCTCGCGTTTTTTCTGATTAACAAGCCATAGCTGTAATTCGCTTAGTTCTTCAAGAGTCTCGACATAGTGTATGCTTCCGAAAAAGTGTCAGACACTATGGATGTATAAAATCTTATCTAATGTCCAGTCTTACAAAATATTTTTACAGAAGCTGATAAGAGCTGGATAGAAAGAGTCTCGACATAGTGTATGCTTCCGAAAAAGTGTCAGACACTATGGATGTATAAAATCTTATCTAATGTCCAGTCTTACAAAATATTTTTACAGAAGCTGATAAGAGCTGGATAGAAAATTCCTATAGAACTTCATAGGTTATAGAAGAATAGTATAGAAGTCCTCTATAGAAGTGCTCCTCTATAAAATATATTTTCACAAAACAGTATTATTCTATGGATACGTTGCTTACTAAAATCAAGTAGAAATTTTGTAACGCCTTTATGGAATTGTGGCGGGTCACAGAGGGATAAGAAGTTCAGGTGTTCGCTCCTCCACAAGTCGCAATATTCGAGCCGTTATGAGATGGGAAACGACAGGCTCTGATATTGCAGAAGCATAATTAGTTCAGTTACGGTTCCACTACATATTTTGTAACACTCTAGCTGAAATAAAGTTCTTTAATTGCTAGAACTTAGCAGAACTGTGTAGCGACTACTCGCCAAGTTCTTGTTGCGTGAATAACAACTTCGAAGAAGGTTTAAAATATCGTTTTATTTGAACTCGAGATATTTACAGACTTTACTCTTGGGCGTATAGGAAGCCAACACTTTTAGCTTGAACTTAAAATAGAAAATGCAAAATTAAACTAAAGATAACTAGACTAGACAACCTAAGCTGCACAGAGTTGTTACCGCGTAGCTGGCTCTTATGTAAAAACTCCGGGTTACACTAACAGGCACGTAATAAAGACGGCCGTAAGTAGCAAGCTTTAACTCGTACAACAACATGGCCGAAAGGCAGAACACGCTCTCTCTCTACTGCACACTGCGAAAAAAAAGGGGGGAAGTTTTATATCTCCCGTTCTACTGGGCCGATTGACGAAATTCAAATTGTGTTTTCCATGTCTCGAAAGCAAGACTTAGGATATGTATTAGATTTATATATAGCTTTGTTTTAATATAGGTATTTTGACACAAAATCGGACGTTTTCTGAAATAACGTACCAATTTTTTTCCATATTTCGATTCTACGACTCAAATTATGTCTAAATATTAAATTTTGTAAAATTCGGTGCGAAATTTACGGACAAATTCAAAAATTTAACTTGGCGAATTTTTTTCAGTTTGAGCCAAGAGTGATTTACTGGCGAACTTCTTAACATGTGGCAACCTATTTTCCTTCCCTTCCATCGTGCAGAGGAGGAAAAAAAGTCACATCGTTCCTGCCTTTTTACATTGTGGATGAGAGGGAAAAACGTCACATCGTTCTGCTTTCACATAATTTTAACAAAGTGCATAAACCACATTTTCGTTAATATCGCTTTCAACAAATATGCAAAATTTCAAAACGCGCCAATAGATAAATTCACGTATATCACGTATATCGGAAATGAAAAGTTCTAATTTTTTGCAGGTATGCTTAGAAATACATCTATTTTAAGATGATTGTAAAAATTTTATAGGTTATAATTCAAAAATTTATAAAAATTATTTAAAAATACAAATTTTAAAAATAATTCATAAAAAATGGGCGAATTTTATTTGGAATTCACCTAAATTTCGAATTGTGTAAGAAGGAATCAAGTAAATGTTATATAAAAAAGAGATTTCAACAAATATGCCAAATTTCAAAACGTGCTGATATGTAAATTCACGTATGTGTTCGGAAGTTTTAAATAAAAAGCTCTAATTGTTTGCAGGTGTGTTTAGTAATACATTTACTTTAAGACTATTGTAAAACTTTTATAGGTTATAACTCAAAATTCTTTTCCAAAAATTTATAAAAGTTATTTAAAAATACAAATTTTAAAAATAAATCATAAAAAATGGGTTAATTTTATTTGGAGTGAACATAAATTTTGAACTTTGAAAGAAGGAATTAAGTAAGTGTAATAAAAAAAAAGAGATATTGATAAATACATACCAAATTGAATTGACATTGAGGAGCTAAAATTTTGAGAGCTAATTTTTTGAAAACGACTCGTGCGATTTTTACAAAACTGGGAAGTTTGGCATCATTTGAGTCGTAGAATCGAAATATGGAAAAAAATTGGTATGTCATTTCAGAAAAAGTCCTATTTTGTGTCAAAATACCCATATTTGAACAGTGCTATATATAAATCTAATACATATTCTAAGTCGCGCTTTCGAGACATGAAAAACGCAATTTGAATTTCGTCAATCGGGCCAGTAGAACGAGAGCTATAGAACTGTTTCCCTCCCCCCCGCAGTGTACCTCAGACCTCAGCTTAAACAGCAGTTTCTCCCCTATTCTGCATTAAAGCGTGAAACTGAAAACTCATTCTGGTACGAAAGCGTTGGTAGGAAAATGCGGAAGTAAAGAAAAGTTGTCTTAACACAAAAATACCTATAAGAAAAATAAAGTAAAACCCTACATTTTCAAGAATCATAATTTCATGGGTTGTGTCAAGGGATTTTCATCAGAGCCTCTCGATTTCATGAAAGGTGAATCAGTGGCCCTTTTTTCTCCTCTTATATCGTTTCAACTATAACAAATTGGAGGATATAAAATACAATCGAAAAATTAAGAAAGCGTGACTACACTGGGGTGATGACTTTACCCTGCTCTGATATTTCGACTCCATTTCTCTTACGAAGGATACGCGCGCAGTTGTTCAAAGCATTCATTTCATGGATTAAAATTTTGTAAATTTAATGTTTTAATTCGTTTTATGATTTAAAATCATATTACGCTTGTAAAAAACTCTAATTTCTGTATTACATAAGAAATGTTGACGGAAATCTTTCAGAAAATGGTACGAGAAATAAATAGGTAAGAACTTTTAAGCGAGAAAGAGAAAGATAAAATTTCCATTTCAGAATGATACAAAACTAAAAAATAAAACGTGTTTACATTTGTTCTTCTGTATTCCGTGTAGGAACATATGTTGTGTTGTAAAGTTTTAGTTAAACTAAGAAAGTTTTATTTAATTTTACTTTTTCTATTTCTTCTCATTTTCAACTTCCCGTTAGAATAAGCGCACGTTTCAGCTTTATGCTAATTTGAAGTGGAGCCAAGTACTATTTAAAAGAAAGGTAGAAACCTTTCAGTGTGAGAGAGCTTTGAGTCTCAGACCACGGTTACTCTATTCTACGTTCGCCTGACTAGCTAGTGTTTAAATTCTAAGCCGTAGCGCTGTTAAGTGATTACTTATTGAAGTAATTCCAAGTGCGTCAGTATTAGTTAAATCTTGCTACGCACCATTTAGTTTAGAGGCCAACCTCGCGTTGTAGCTCTGCGAGCAACGACTACTTAATTGCTATTTAGCTTTAGTTTAAATTAAATTTGATTGTTCATTTTAGACCCAAGTGCGGTTATTATTTTCTGTATTCCTCCCGAGTTGGGAAGTGGTTGTAAATAATTGTGATTTAATAAAAGAGGATTTTAAATCCCTTTCAAGTGCAGTTCTTCTACCACTGAATCACAATAGTCTACCACAGAACATACTTGCATTCAGCTCCCTGTTCCAGATCAGGACTTTAAGCTGTCACGAAGATGTTTGCCAAGAATATTCACCGAACACTCAGTCCAGACAGTGTAGGAACATATGTGTAATGTAACATTCTACATTCCGTGTAGGAACATATGTGTTCTTCTATGTTGTGTTCCGTGTTTGTTCTTCTGTGTTTCGTGTGATAAACCGAAAATTTGTTTTACCAAAATTTGTTTTGTTTACCAAGATATAAATCTAGCCTTTTACTAGCCAAAGTACCAAGATATAAATCTAGCCTTTTTGGCTAAGTAAAACCAAGATATAAATCTAGCCTTTTTGGCTAAGTAAAACAAGGATATAAATCTAGCCTTTTTGGCTAAGTAAAACTACGATATAAATCTAGCCTTTTTGGCTAAGTAAAACCAAGATATAAATCTAGCCTTTTTGGCTAAGTAAAACCAAGATATAAATGTAGCCTTTTTGGCTAAATATAAACTAAGCTAGATACTACTAATGAACCTAGCGAATTCTTGCACAGGCATGAAGTAATACCAGCACAGAAGAAGGGTGAAAATAACCCTTTATTAATTCTAACTAAGAACAGAAGGGCACGTACTTCGTGTTTTACAATAACACCGATAACTTGCGGTGGAACTTAAACGTTATTACACAATCAAATTCAAGTCTAAAAAGAATAGTGCTGGATTAGCACGTTAAAGTATTGCTAACTTAGGTTGACTCAACAAACCTAACAGGCGTAACAATTAGCCGAATTGGCCAAGAGACGTACGTATTAAGGTAACAACAAGATCAGAAACGAAACGTGCGTTGGCTAGCTAAAACACGCTCTGACTGAACTCAGATATTCTCCGCTTAAATACTCACTTCACTTAGCTTTAAATTTACATCCTGGCGAGAAACTCCGAAGGGAAATTGAGGAGTTGAGGAAAGATAACAAAAATTTGAATAATACGTTAATTTTATCCAAAGGAAACACTACAAGGACTTCCTAAAATTTCTGTATTATTTAGCAAAGCAATATTACTATCGAATTCTGTTCTGAGAAAGATTTATAAAATTTATATAGAATTTTATCGAGAAGGTTTCCTGTAGAATTTTATGCAGAAAGAATATAGAATTTAATGCACAAGGATTTCCATAGAATTTAATACAGAAGGATTTCTATAGAATTTATACAAATGCATTTCTACAGAATTTTACGCACAACGATTTCTACAGAGGTATATACAGAATAATTTCTGAAGAATTTTATGGAGAAAGATTTCTATGGAAATTTATACAGAATAATATCCATAGAATTTTATTGAGATGGGTTTCTCTATAATCTTGTGCAGAATGATTTCTATAAAATTTTATATAGAAATAATTTTATGGTATTTTATACGAAACATTTCTATAGGATTTTGTGATAAACGTTTTCCATAGAATTTTATCGAGAAGGATTCCTGTAGAATTTTACACAGAAAGATTTCTATAGAATTTAATACAGAAGGATTTCCATAGAATTTTTACAAATGCATTTCTATAGAATTTTGGGTTTCTCTAGAATCTTATGCAGAATGATTTCTATAAAATTTTATATAGAAATATTTTTATGGTATTTTATGCGAAAGATTTCTATAGGATTTTGTGATAAACGTTTTCCATAGAATTTTATAGAGAAGGATTAATACAGAGCTATAAAATTCTATAGGAAGCTTCGTAGAGCTATATGAGTCTCTATTAAGTGTTTTTGTAAGAATTTACTGACTAACTTACGGAGAAATAATTTCGTTAATAGTGTTTTTGCAACAAATAAAATATATAAATTATTGTTAAATACTGTTTTTGCAACAAAAGCTTGCATTTTAGACAGTTATTCTTAAAATCAACGTTGCATGTGAACATGTGCTATGTTTTCTTTCTTGTACACTACCTTGTTCTTCCATTTTCGTACATCACAAAATGAGCTAGAATCGTTGTTCAACAAATTCAAAGCGCCTAATTTCGTCAAATCCCAACAAAGACTGAATGCAAATGGTGAATTCTCCATCTCAGGCGAGCTTCGAAAACCACAGGAAATTAGAAACATCGTTAGTGGGAGCATTTCACATTTTGCCGGTGTGACATTTGGCATTTCGTAGATTGTCTGGTAAAATGTGAAAAATATTAATCGTTTCTTACATTGAAGTATTACTTTCGGCATTCTGCATACTTGGCATTCTATATACAGAGGCTGTTCGCACATTTTTTAGACAATTTTGGTAAGCGGTAATAAAACATCTTTTCCTGCAAAAGAAGTAATTGCAATTGTACTATGTTTTTAAAAGTCAAAATTATCGTATGTGGCTTGAAAGTTTTGTTTTTATTCAAAATGGCGAATTTAACGAAGCAGTGGTTCGAAGGCTACATTTACGCTCTTTCCGAAGAGAAATATGCATACTCCGTTATCCAAAAACGATGTGAGAGTCATGGTTTTGTGATATCTAAAGCGTCGATAGGTAATATCATCCACAAGAAAGGAAAAAAACGTCAAATTGGAGCCTCGACTGGGCAAAAATTCCAAACAAGTATCCAACGAAAAAATGGACATCTTCGACTATTGCAAAGGTACGTTGTTTAATGTTAAAAGAAAATGCCCCTAGTCAAAGGACAGTTGCAAAATCATTAAAATACGGTATCCACTGTAAACAAAATGATGAACGTTGATTTAAATCTTAAGAAAGCGAAAAAACGCAACGTGCATTGTCTTCTTCCGAAGTATATCCCTCGACGCAGGACACGCTGCAGAACTCTATATGAGAAACACTTATCCAAAGAAAAATGGAAAACAATTGTCACTTTAAGTACGTGGTTCAAAGAATCGAAAGAAAGTTTTTCTAAGGGATTCATGATTGTTGCTGGTTTTTCTTATAATGGCAAGTTAAAAATAGAGAGAGTGCAAAAAATGTCAAGATTAACTTCAAATACTATCAGGAACATATTTTATTGCCAATTTTGCTGAATGAAATAACATCGCTTTACCCACAGTGCCATCAATCTGTGAGACTCCATCAGGACAAAGCTAGCAGTCACACATCAAAATCCACTGTAAATTTCCTAAAAGAAATGGAAAAAAAACTGGTATCAAGGACATACTCTTCACTGATATCCCTACTAAATCTCCCGATGTGTCACCTACGGATTTTTGTGCTTTCAAACTTTTAAAAACTGCATTATGCAAACGTTGTCCGAAAACCCTAACAGGACTCTGGAAAGCTGTTCGGAAGGAATAGTATAGAATACCTCTTCTGACACTTCCAAAGGCATTATTATCGTGGAAATTGCGGTGTCAAAAGATAGTTCAGAATAAGGGATGTCAAATAGAACATTTAAAACACCAGAATTTTATGTAATTTAGTTTTGTGAATACAATATACATCGTCTAAAAAATGTGCGAATAGCCTCTGCAGTGCCGGTTTTCATAGATAATGGTAACATATAGTTACGTGTTATTATATCTACAAGGAGCAATCGTTATGGAATTTAGTGTGGCTGAAAATTTTCTTTCGAGATTGAGTTAAATTTGTTAATTGTTTTAAACGTTTGTTCAACAAATGATTAAAGATTTAATTGTTTCTGCGCGGGAAGGGGGGTGCGTTATAATAATGCGCGTGCAGAAACAATTTGCTTAGTTATTAAACATGTAATACCCATCTGGAGCTTTATAAAATTTTAACAAACTCATACGAATTACCAAGGTGTTAATTAGAGTTCTCGGGTAAGTTTTAACAACGAATTTATATAAGCTGTACAAACAGATATTACTTTTAGTTCTCACCTCGGCCTAGCGGCGAACACAAAATCCTTCAAACTTCTTTTAAGTACAGTATCTAATCACTACTAAATACAGGAGTACAAGGAGTATTACCAGCTACTCAAAATTTGAACTCACGAATGATGCCTACCGTGAGATTTTACGCTTACGTAAGCTCTTCGCTAAGGGACAAGCTGTTTTTGTAATCTACACGATTACGAGTTATTTCTTTAACTTTATACTAAACTGCTTGATACTCAAATCTGCATATTTCATTAATGAGCGAGCCTGTGACGAAATTTGGCAATAGGAAGGATGTAAACTATAACCAAATTGGGTTAATGGGTAGGGAATTTTGTCAGGACTGAGTGTTCGGTGCATATTCTTGGCAAACATATTCGTGAAAGTAACTAAATCCTGATCTTGAACAGGGAACTGAATGCAGCTATGTTCTGTGGTAGAATACTGTAATTAAATGGTAGAATAACTATACGTAAGAAGGATTTAAAATCCTCTTTTATGAAACAACAATTATTTACAGCCACTTCCCAACTCGGGAGGAATACAGAAAATAATAACCGCCACTTGGGTCTAAACTGAACAATCAGGTAATTTAAACTAAAACTAATTAGAAATTAAATCGTCGTTGCTCTCAGAACTATGAACGCGAGGTTGGCCTCTAAACTAAATGGTGCGTAGTAAGATTTAACTAATACTAATGCACTTAGAATTACTTCAATAAGTAATAGCGTAACAGCGCTAGGGCTTAGAATTTAAATACTAGCTGGCCAGGCGAACGTTGAACAGAGTAACAGTGGTCTGAGACTAAAAGCTCTGTCACAGTGAGAGGTTCCTACCTCTCGTTTAAATAGAACTTGGCTTCACTTCAAATTAGCATAAAGCTGAAACGTGCGCTTATTCTAACGGGAAGTTGAAATGAGAACAGATAGAAAAAGGCAAATTAAAATAAAAACTTTGCTAGTTTAACTAAAACCTTATAATTTTAGATTTATTAATCAGTTATTAACCCAAAGGGGAAATTTGCTCAAAGGCTATTCATTTCGCTTTGGCATTTTGCACTGATTCACTATAAACGGCGAATCACTTTTTAAATTGTTGCCACCAAATATTCGAGCCCTTGCATTATATATAAAGAAATTAAATAATGAAAATCTGCATGCATGTATGCATGTATCTCACAGTGTGAAAAAAAAACTGTATCTAAAGCCGTATAATTTTGAATACTGAACGTTTCCTCCCGAATATGGACATCTGGAAGGTCAAATTTGAAATTTGGAATTTGTTTATTACCGATTTCATACTTTGTAAAACTTTAACGAATTTTTGGTTAACAAACTCCAGGATTTCTAAGCGAGCCATGGCAACGTTGTATAGAAAAAAACATTTTTATCTGCAGCGCGTGAGACTGTGTGTAGGAAATTCTAAAGATATTCTCATTTTAAAATTATTTTGCGATATTGCTGTCGAATTGAATTTTATGGGTTAATTGCGAAGACCATGATATTTAATAAATAAAGATAACACACAAAATGCTAAAAAAATGGCCCTTTGCACGTAATTTAAAATCTGAAACCTTTCAGATTTTTCTTTTTCATATATTTTTTTATTATTTTTTAATCTTAGAAATTGTTATTTGTGTAGATCTTTCAGTTGATTTTTGAAAATGATAGACCGAAGCAAGTGAAAGCCCATTTAAATCATCGTGTGATTGAATGAGCTGAGTGTTTTGCCAGTCGTTCGAATCAAAGAGAAATCAAAAACAAATATGATTATACAGAGGCTGTTCGCACATTTTTTAGACGATGTATATTGTATTTACAAAACTAAATTACATACAGTTCTTGTGTTTTAAATGTTCTATTTGACATCCCTAATTCTGAACTATCTTTCGACACCGCAATTTCCAGGATAATAATGCCTTTGGAAGTGTCAGAAGAGGTATTCTATACTATTCCTTCCGAACAGCTTTCCAGAGTCCTGTTAGGGTTTCGGGACAACGTTTAGATAATGCAGTTTTTAAAAGTTGGAAAGCACAAAAATCCATAGGTGACACATCGGGAGATTTAGTAGAGATATCAGTGAAGGGTATGTCCTGGATACCAGTTTTTTGTTCCATGTCTTTTAGAAAATTTACAGTGGATTTTGATGTGCGACAGCTAGCTTTGTCCCGATGGAGTCTCACAGATTGATGCACTGTGGGTAAAGCGATGGTATTTCATTCAGAAAAATTGGCGATAAAATATGTTCCTGATAGTATTTGGAGTTAATCTTGACATTGTTTTGCACTCTCTTTATTTTTAACTTGCCATTATAAGAAAAACCAGCAACAATCATGAATCCCTTAGAAAAACTTTCTTTCGATTCTTTGAACCGTGTACTTAGTTTTTTTCTCCCCTTTTATGATAATAAATGGCTCTTTTTTTGTTACAGTCATTTAAATACACCCATGCTTCATCTATTGTGACAATTGGTTTCCATTTTCTTTGGATATGTGTTTCTCATATAGAATTCTGCAGCGTGTCCTGCGTGGAGCGATATGCTTCGGAAGAAGACGATGCATATTGCGTTTTTTCGCTTTCTTAAGATTTTAATCTAAGTTTATCATTTTGTTTACAGTGGATACGGAGCACTTTAATGATTTTGCAACTGTGCTTTGACTAGGGGGATTTTCTTTTAACATTAAACAACGTACCTTTGCAATAGTCGAAGATGTCGTCCGTTTTTTCCTTGGATACTTGTTTGGAATTTTTGTCCCACTTGAGGCTCCAATTCAATATGTTTTCCTTTCTTGTTGATGATATTACCTATCGACGCTGATATCATCA
>KK118223.1:587452-604071 GCA_000611955.2 Stegodyphus mimosarum | reverse complement strand
TCGGAAAGAGTGTCAATGTAGCCTTCGAACCACTGCTTCGTTAAATTCGTCATTTTGAATAAAAACAAAACTTTCAAGCCACAGACGATAATTTTGACTTTTAAAAACATAGTACACTTGCAATTACTTCTTTTTCAGTAAACGGTTTTTTATTACCGCTTACCAAAATCGTCTAAAAAATGTGCGAACAGCCTCAGTATAAATATTTACGTCTTATAAACAAACCTAATTTTTCTGATGTTTAAGTTGATTTTTGAAAATGGTAGATTACAGAAGGGAAACAATATTTAGGTTTTGATGGACTTCAACAAGATGACTGTTCTTCAAGTTGTTCAGCGTGGATTAAGAATTAATAATACGTATGATTAACATAACTATTATTATCTTTGATACAGCTCCGCTTATGTAGATCTTTGAGCTGATTTTTGAAAATCGTTAAGTGCAGAAAGGGAAAACATAGTTAAGTTTCCGGTGTAATTTAATGAAGTGACTCTTCTTGAAGCTGTTTGTTCGTTATGAATTAAGAATCAATAAATATGATTACTTAAGTATCAGCATCTTCTTGTTATATAATTGGGGAATCATCTGGGTCTTAAAGAGCAGTAAATCTATTTCCTACAGTTCTCTGAAGAAGACTAAATGTTTACTATCTGTACTATCTACGTTTCCTCGATTAATCATTTTTATTACTGTCTTGCGGGTATATACTAGACGCATTTTCAAAAGCTAGCTTTAATTTACTCGAAATTTCATCTGCTTCCCCGGGGCACGCAATCTTTTAAATGAAGCGACAGAAAAATTAAAAATAAAACTTAAATTTTAAATCGAAAATTCTAATTAGAATGCTGATAATAATTACAAATCTTTAACAGCATTCTTCTGTTTCATTTAAGCAACACATCAGTGTTATATCAGGGAGAATCAGGGTTATATCGTGTAGCAAATAATCAATATTTATGACAAATTCTTACTTTTGTCAGGACTGAGTGTTCTGTGCATATTCATGGCAAACATCTTCGTGAACAGCTAGGGAGCTGAATGCAGCTATGTTCTGGTGTAGGATACTGTGCTTGAATTGGAGAATACTTGCACTTGAAAGGGATTTAAAATCCTCTTTTATTAAATCAATATTATTTACAACCACTTCCCGACTTGGGAGGGATACACAAAGTAAAGACCACACTTTTTCTAAATGAACAATCAGATAAATTTAAATTAAAGCTAAATAGAAATTTAATTAATCTTTGCTCACAGAGCTATACGCGGAGTTGGGCTCTAACTAAATGGTGCGTAGCAAGATTTACTAATACTAGCGCACTTGGATTTATTTCAATAAGCAATCACGTAGCAAGCACTATGGCTTAGAATTTTAGCTGCTAGCTGGTCAGGCGAACGTCGAATAGAATGACTGTGATCCGAGACTAAAAGCTCTTTCACACTGAGAGGTTTCTACCTCTGGTTTAAATAGCATTGACTCCACTTCAAATTAACATAAGCTGAAAACGCGCGCTTCTTCTGACGGGAAGTTGAAACATGAGAAGAGATAGAAAGATTTAAATTAAAATAAAACTTTGTTAGTTTAACTAAAACCTTACACTTTAATCCTCCATTTCTCATTTACTAAATTTCAAGATGACTTTATTTTATGAGTTTATTTTACATAATTACGATTCAAGCTCAATTTTTATTCAAAAATCATTTACAAAATACTGAAAGTTTCCTGGAAGCTTTGATTCAATTTCACAGCTCGTAAGCAGAATAAAGAACGTTGCCAGTGCCTGCGCACAGATCAAAATAACCTATTTCGCCAAAAATTTCACAACAAGCTGTTTACCGCGAATCCTTGACATCAAGGCTTTAATCATCCTATAGAGATTCCTTTAACAACGAAGCCTTGCGAAATGATTCACGCTATTGGAAAGCGGAAGGCCCCCCTGGCTACAAAGTGTCTTATTAATTAGAGAAAACGAGAGAGTCAATTATATCTGCTTCTTGGAATCCCACCGCTTCTCCACCCCCCGGCTCTCTCCACGAACTTAATCGAAATTTCGTTAATGTTCCTTAATGTACTAATTTCACCTTTCGACTTTGCCTTTCGGTAGGCGGGAAAAGATAATTTATTCCGGAAAGCTCCTGTTTTTTGAAGAGGCGCGCCGAGGCGAAGGTTGCTCTTGCTCTTCTCCTCCTTCCCTCCCGACGACCACCCTCTTCTCCGCCCGATGAGGAAGGATGGAAGGTGTGGAGAAGGTAGGTAGGTGGCTGCGGTTGTGATTCGAAGCGAAAGCTCAAAAGATTTTCCCCCTCTTTTGAGGTTTGTGCCTCGGGCGACCAAGGCGTGAGCTCTGCAACTCGCTTCATATCCATCGTGTAATCGCGACTCATTTTTATAATGGATTCGGATTCGGAAGTTGATGATTTTTCCTGGTACCCGACCACACACTACAAACATCTTCACTGTCTGCTTGTGGAATGCGAAATGTATAAGATTTCGCTCTCCCAAAAGCAGGCTGGAATTACGATGAGGTTATTTCATTTTTCCTTTTTACTTTTATTATTATTATTATTATTATTATGCTTTCCAGGGAACACATCAAAATTCGAAGTCGTGTTCGGTTTTTCGGATTCTCGTATTTGTTGCAGATTCTTCTTTCCTGCGGCTTTATCATACATAAGCTCATTCTACAATAGGTAAGAGAATCCTCAACAAGAAAGCGTATTTATCCTATTTTCTTTCCGATTTTTTTTAAATATCTGCTGGAACTGTTGCTTTTGAATCTTTTTTTTTGGTAACCCTCCTTCCTTTGAGAGTGAACGACGGCGAACATGAGGATATGGGAAGGATATTGCCTCTGTGATGTGACAAATGAGATCCGGAGGCTTTTATTTTTGAAATCCAGTTCGCTAGTTTGGAATTGACTCTTGGTTCTGAAAGCTCAATCTCGCTGCAGAAACGCCTGAAGCGTAAACTGGAAATTGGAAGAGTTTTGACATTTTCCTCTCGAAATATATCTTAATCAGATCACATTCGCATTCTTTGTCTGCGGACTAATTTAAGATGATCTAAAGGATTAACTAAGGATCACATCTAAAGAAAGAAAAATCATATTTTAATAATATATATTCGATAAAGGCAATTTATTAAATTTTAAAGGCAATAGACGTAATTTCCTGCCCATTATTGTAGAATCAGTAATCCGAGTTGACGCTTCACTAGTAAATAGAGAGAAAGTGTATCCAAAACCTTTTCCTCTAAATCACGATTTTTTCTCCAAAGGGCTTTATTCCTGAAAGACTATTGTTTTCGTTTTGCGATTTTGCGTCGGAAAGATTAAAAATTTGAATCACTTTATAAATTGTTGCCACCAAATATTGCAGCCCTGTTTTATATTTAAAGAAATTAAATAATGAAGAATGTGCATAAATGTATGTATATTTCTCGCATTGTGATGACACGACGGTACCTAGAGCCATCGAATTTTGAATGACGTCATCCTGCTGCGAATATGGGCATCTGGAAACCCAAATTTGAAATTTTGAATTTGTTTTATTATCGATTTCATATTTTGTAAAACTTCAACGAACTCTTGATTAACAAACTCGTGGATTTCCAAGCGAGCCATGACAACGTTGTACAGAAAAAAACATTTTTATCTGCAGCGCGGGAGACTGTGTATAAGAAATTCTAAAGATATGCTCAGTTTAAAATTATTTTGCGTTTTTGATGTTTAACGGAATTTTATGGTTTAAGTGCCAAGAACATGATATTTAATAAATAAAGGTGACACACAAAATGTTAAAAAAAGTCCCTTTGGACGTCATTTAAAATCTGAAACACTTCAGATTTTCTTTTTTTTTTATTCCTAAATTCGGTAAATAACGTGCGTAAATTACGACACCTGTTTATTAGATTGGAGTTGTAATGTTCCTCAGTACTATGCCGAACGTAGAGGAACTTATTGAACTGTGTAAAGACTTATCGCTGAGTTTTAGCATTTAACGACAGAGTCCAGAGAGGGTTAAAATACCCTTTTATTCACTCAAAGAAAAATTCTGATGTGGACACCACATGACTTTGTACGGTACGCATTTTTTCCTGCTTTTCATTTAAACCTTTTTCCTCGAATTTCATTACAGACAAATTTCTCATTCAATTAACTCAGTTCTCACTTCGCGACAAGTCAAAAATACATGAAAACTCAAAATATCTATATTAAGAATTGAAAGAATAGAAAAAACATAAAAAAACCAAGTACTAGTAAAGCAATTAAAAAAATTTTTTTTACGATTAAAATTACAGTTTCTACTCAAGAACAAGAATTTGGCCAGCGGACAAGAAGGCAGATTTTCCGATGCACAAAACTAAAAGCTTTTTTGGTCTCACTCGGTAAAAGGACACGGAAGGCGCAGAAACTGACTTAATTTGTTGTGAACGCTAAGCTGAGAATATATGGGATAACTGTTGTTGTTGTCGTGTCCATGACCACAGGGAAGAATGATTGCCAGAGCCTACTCCGAAGAGAGGGTGGACTTCTATTTTCCGCCCCCAATTTAGAGGGAGAGCACCCCGGGGGGGGAATCCAGGGGTCTCTCACCCCTCTCCTCTCCCACCAATTCACACGAGAGGACTTTCGGCTCGCCGCATATTTAAAGTGCCGCCATGCCGCATTGACACTATACATTTACAAACATCCATGCCTTCTCGGGGATTCGAACCCGAGCCCTTCGGCACGGCAGTCAGCAACGTTAACCAGTATACCGGTTGGGCGGCTATGGGATAATTTAATAGCTTAAATGAAAATTCCGCAATGTAAGAAGCATAATTTACGTCGCAATAATAAAAGAAGACGCTACTTTGTTGTTGCCAAGCTTAGTTTGTCTAAATTGGCAACAAATCCACCTTCAACTCTACCATGCAGGTTAATTAAAGGCATAAAAATCTTAAGCAGAAGATAAGAACAACATAATTCAATCATTTTTAAAGCAAAAAAGGCACAATTTACAAATGTATGACAGTAAATAAACTGAGCTCACCAAGCCGAGTAACAGAGTGGATATACAGTGGTGGCCAAAATTGCGGACACTTTTGGAAATTTTTATGTATTTGAAGTTTGTATGCTTATAGAAAACGTTACGGTTCACAAAATGCAAACTTGTATATATCATTTTAAAGAGAATTTATTACTGAATTCAATACAAAACACAAAATTCAATTATTTGTAATACGAAAAAGGTTAAACGATAATAGTTATCGATATACATTAAATAGTGATGATTGCAGTGTGGTACTTAGTGGGGTACCCTTTATTTTTGATTACAGCTTCACATCGGCGTTTCATTTAGCTGACAAGAGTTTTAAGCTCTTCTTTCGTTATTACATGATGCCAGGAAACAATTGTAGCCTCAATTAGTTCCCTTTTATTTGATGGGCGCCTCATTCGGACAAGAGTTTTCAAAAGGTGCCACAAATTTTCGATAGGATTCAGGTCAGGACTGTTTCCTGGCCATGACAACAATTTAATGCTCTTTGTACGAAACCACTCTTTCGATATTTTGGCCGTGGGGCAAGGAGCAGAATCCTACTGAAAAATAAACGAAGTATTGTTGGGAAAGAGATCTCTGATGGAAGGTAGAAGTTTTGGTTCTAGAATAGTGTTAATGTATTTTCTGACATTCAGTGTCCCATCGATGACATGAAGGCGACCAATACCATCTGCTGGCATGTATGACCAAATCATAACACTAACTGGATTCTTCAAAGTTGCTTGAATGCAGTCAGGATGTAGCTCTTTGCCTACTCTACGCCTTACATATGTTCGTCCATCACTACCGAATAACGATATCTTAGTTTCATCACTCCATATAACTTGTGACCACTGATTATCTGTCCAATTAATGTGTTCCTTTGCCCACTGTAGTCTTTTTTTTTCGTTGCTGAAAATGAAGCTAAGGCTTTCTTCGTGGAATTCTACCTCTGAGTCCAACATCTGTTAATCTTCTCCTGATTGTTCTTGAACTGACAGAAACACCAGCATCATTCAGATCACTTCAGATCGTCGCTGATGACATTTTTCTATCTTGGAGACATAGTCTTTTTATTCTTCTGTCATCAATAGATGTGGTGCACCTTTTTCGGCCTTTTCCTTCTTTGTTTTTTATTGAATTTGTGCCCCGATATCGTAAACAAAATTTTCGGACTCCAGATGTAGTCACTGAACCATCCACCTGTCTTGCATAGGAAAACCACTTGTCATTTCAGCATAGGAAAGACCACTTTCTCGTAACACAATAATATTACATCTCTTTCTAGGTGTCCAATCTACTCTTTTATTTGATGTCATTGCTTCTTGACTAAATATTAAAAATTTTTACAAAAATTCCTACTTGTAATTGCAGTGTATAAGAAACAGGTCCTCCTTCTACAGAAGAAAGCAAAATAATGAATTGTTTCAAGCGTAAACATGATGTCAGCTTCTACTGGCAGTTACTAACATTTAATTGGTTCTCAGAACAAGAACAGTGATTGGCCAGGAAAGCTAGACATTACAAACCACTTCATAACTGTGTTTTTTATTTATATTAAAGTACATATAACGTTTTTTGTATTGCAAATAATTGAATTTTGTGTTTTGTATTAAATTCGGTAATAAATTCTCTTTAAAATGATATATACATGTTTGCATTTTGCGAAGCGTAACATTTTCCATAAGCATACAAAATTCAAAAACATAAAAATTTCCAAAAGTGTCCACAATTTTGGCCACCACTGTATATTTGCATATATTTATATACTTTTGGTGCGGCCGATTGCAACCAAATTGGGAGCTGGACATCTACATGTTATACCAGTCCTATGTACAGAGTTTCAACGTTCTGAGGATACTCGTTTTTTGAGTTATGCGAGATACGTACATACGTACGTAAGACGCTATGAAAAAATTTGTTTTGAATCTAGTTTTATAATTTGTTTGGGAAAAAGACTGCTTTGTTAGAGAAAAAAGTCCTTTGCCGTTTATTAGAAAAAGAGACCTATTTTTATTTATAAATCTCAGTTCTAGAATTCATTTGGGGAAGAAAAGTCCTTTATTCTGTCCTTGCGTTTAGATATTACGCAAAAACATCGTTGAATTGCCTTCGATAGCGGTCAAAATAGATATTTTCTTTGAAATATGAAACCCGAAATTAGAGAAAAAGTGCTTTGCCGTTTATTAGAAAAAGAGTCCTATTTTTATTTATAAATCTCAGTTCTATAATTCGTTTGGGAGAAAAAGTCCTTTATTCTGTCCTTGCGTTTCGATATTACGCAAGATCATCGTTGAATTGCATTCATAGCAGTCAAAATGGATATTTTCGTTGAAATATGATACCCGAAATTTACAATACTTCCTTTTTACTTCGTACAAGGAAGTAATAATCAAAGATGGCTCCTTCTCGGGCGTACAGGGAAGCCTCCACTCGGGCTTCAAATCAAGATAAGACTAAACTAAACTGCTCTAGCTGAAGCTAGACACAAATACCTAACGTAGTTTGCCCTTAATTTAACCTAGCCGACGATTATCAACAGGCAAGTACATTACGGCCGAGCGTAGTAGGTTTAATAACGAAGTAGCCTGATGGCAAACGCACGCCTCTAAGGACTCCTAAGCTCTTCTAGTGAAGTGAGCTGGACCTTTCTTAAATACTCCTTCTAACTCGTTTGCATAGATAATACTCATTCTGGTTGGGAATAGTAGATGATAACCGAGAATAGAGAGTAAAGCATTTTTAAACGTAACTGTTAGAAACTTAAAGTAACCTGTACAAAGTATTTGGTTGTAACCTTACAGCTAGCCATATGTGGGTTCTACCGGCCGCCAATAAATCCTGAACCATGAGTTTTCATGAAGGGAGTGAAGTGCCTAATTTAGTTTAGGAGAAACTCATCAATTCCTTTTACCAATTTCAGTTACTTCGCTGAATTCTTCTACATCGGCCAGAATAGTCAACAGCTTAGGTATTTCTCCCGCCTTCTTAGCGTGTCCTTGTTGTGTTATGGTCAACACTCTCGATGCGCATCGAGAGGTCCGAGGTTAGAGTCCCAGGGAGGGCATTGCTTGTTTTTCACAATTCCTACTGCAAAAAAACTTAATAACTCTACAGTGGCGCTTGAACTAAAAAAGGTGGTGAGTGGTGGATGATGATTCTCCACCCCAGGATTTGGCAATTGGGTCCCCTAATCCCCAGTCGCCCTTTAAAAGGGGGGAACATTATAAAGTATTTGTCCCGCCTTCGTGGTGTAATGGCCAAAACACTCAGCGCGTATTCAGGAGGTTCGAGATTCGAGTCCCGGCGTGGGCATTGCCCATTTTTTACGTCTCCCGCATTAAACCTAATGTTTCTACAAGCTGTTAGGTTGGCAAGAAAGTAATTTCGGTTTGCACAAATAGCGTTGTGTTCGTTTTGTTATTCTTCAACCAAACTTATATTTTTTTTTTCTTTTAAAACTTAGAAGCTGATACTTTTAGGTTGCTATAGAAACAAATTCCGTGTACTCTGTTAACAACTTTTAGTTTAGGGTTAGTTTTAATACGGAATGCAGAAATAAATATTTCCGACATATTTTACTTTTTTTTATTGTTGCAGGCAGGAAAGCGGCTCACAAAAGAGATACGTGAAGTTTATGACGTTGTTTGCTTAACAGAAGCGATGCATCGGAATTGATTTAAAAAATTCCTTTCCGGAGATTTTTCACTTGAAGGTGAACAACTTCCTGACCGACCTTCCGAAGTTGATGACGTCAAAATTAAAGCCAAAATTGAATCGAATTGTTCATATAACTGTTCGAGAGCTTGTAAAAAGATTAAATGTATTACATACCATAATTAAAAATCTCGTAAGATATTTCGGACTCGTTAGGAAGTTGGATATTTGGGCTCTACCTGAATCGAAAGAAATTCACATAACACGTGGAATCAATTTTTGGGGATATGTATTTCAAACGTAATGCAATCGACTCTTTTTTTGAAACGAATTACCGCTGGGGATGAAAAATGTATCGTCTACAATAATGTTAATTGAAAACAATGATGGTTCCAAGCATGATGAGTCAGTACAAATCATATCCGAAACTATATTGTATCAGAAAAAGATCATAGTGTCAGTATGGTGGGATTGCAAAGATGTTGTGTATTTTGAGCTGCTTCCAAAGAATAAAACGATCAACTCAGATGTTTACTGTTCATTTATGAAACAGGAGGAAGCAATCAAAGGGAAACGGCCAGAACTCCACCACGACAATGCGAGGACTCGTACATCTTCAGTATCATTAACGAAATAATTGCAGTTTGGTCAGGAAGTGACGTCATGTCTTCCATATAGCCCTAGTCTTGCATCATCGGATTATCACTTAGTTCTAGTTCTCACTTAGTTCTGGTTCACTTAGTTAGTCCGTAAGTTTACAAAACCTCTTAACTAGTAAAAATTTCAGTAATAACCATGAATTCAAATCGCACTGGAAGAGAGTTTTGCTGATAAAAAAACAGCTGGATGATCGCGGAATCCTGAAGTTTCCAGAAAGACGGCAAAAGGTCGTCGAACAGAATGGAATTTGACTGGTCGAAGTTAATTTTTGTATAGAAAATAGTGAGCTTTGTTTCACACTGAAAACCTGAAATTACTCTTTTGTAACAACCCGATAATTGTCTCTCTCTTCCTTGTTTATACAGAACGGAAGATGTTCGACTAATCGAAGTCCATTTTTGTATAGAAACTAATGAGCTTTGTTTCACACTGAAAAACTGCAATTACTCTTTTGCTAATAACCCGATAATTGTCTCTCTCTTCTTCGCTTATACAGAACAGAAAATATTGGACTGATCGAAACCCATTTTTGTATAGAAACTAATGAGCTTTGTTCACTGAAAAACACACTGGAAAACTGAAATTACATTTTTGCTAACAACCGATAATTGTCTCTCTCTTCTTCGCTTATACAGAACGGAAGATATTCGACTGATCGAAGTCCATTTTTGTATAGAAACTAATGAGCTTTGTTTCACACTGAAAAACTGCAATTACTCTTTTGCTAATAACCCGATAATTGTCTCTCTCTTCTTCGCTTATACAGAACAAAAAATATTGGACTGATCGAAATCCATTTTTGTATAGAAACTAATGAGCTTTGTGCACTGAAAATCACACTGAAAAACTGAAATTAAATTTTTGCTAACAACCCCTTAATTGTCTCTCTCTTCTTCGCTTATACAGAACGGAAGATATTCGACTGATCGAAGTCCATTTTTGTATAGAAACTAATGAGCTTTGTTTCACACTGAAAAACTGCAATTACTCTTTTGCTAATAACCCGATAATTGTCTCTCTCTTCTTCGCTTATACAGAACAAAAAATATTGGACTGATCGAAATCCATTTTTGTATAGAAACTAATGAGCTTTGTTTCACACTGAAAAACTGCAATTACTCTTTTGCTAATAACCCGATAATTGTCTCTCTCTTCTTCGCTTATACAGAACAAAAAATATTGGACTGATCGAAATCCATTTTTGTATAGAAACTAATGAGCTTTGTTTCACACTGAAAAACTGCAATTACTCTTTTGCTAATAACCCGATAATTGTCTCTCTCTTCTTCGCTTATACAGAACAGAAAATATTGGACTGATCGAAACCCATTTTTGTATAGAAACTAATGAGCTTTGTTCACTGAAAAACACACTGGAAAACTGAAATTACATTTTTGCTAACAACCGATAATTGTCTCTCTCTTCTTCGCTTATACAGAACGGAAGATATTCGACTGATCGAAGTCCATTTTTGTATAGAAACTAATGAGCTTTGTTTCACACTGAAAAACTGCAATTACTCTTTTGCTAATAACCCGATAATTGTCTCTCTCTTCTTCGCTTATACAGAACAAAAAATATTGGACTGATCGAAATCCATTTTTGTATAGAAACTAATGAGCTTTGTTTCACACTGAAAAACTGCAATTACTCTTTTGCTAATAACCCGATAATTGTCTCTCTCTTCTTCGCTTATACAGAACAAAAAATATTGGACTGATCGAAATCCATTTTTGTATAGAAACTAATGAGCTTTGTTTCACACTGAAAAACTGCAATTACTCTTTTGCTAATAACCCGATAATTGTCTCTCTCTTCTTCGCTTATACAGAACAAAAAATATTGGACTGATCGAAATCCATTTTTGTATAGAAACTAATGAGCTTTGTGCACTGAAAATCACACTGAAGAACTGAAATTAAATTTTTGCTAACAACCCCTTAATTGTCTCTCTCTTCTTCGCTTATAAAGAACAGAAAATATTGGACTGATCGAAACCCATTTTTGTATAGAAACTAATGAGCTTTGTTCACTGAAAAACACACTGGAAAACTGAAATTACATTTTTGCTAACAACCGATAATTGTCTCTCTCTTCTTCGCTTATACAGAACGGAAGATATTCGACTGATCGAAGTCCATTTTTGTATAGAAACTAATGAGCTTTGTTTCACACTGAAAAACTGCAATTACTCTTTTGCTAATAACCCGATAATTGTCTCTCTCTTCTTCGCTTATACAGAACAAAAAATATTGGACTGATCGAAATCCATTTTTGTATAGAAACTAATGAGCTTTGTTTCACACTGAAAAACTGCAATTACTCTTTTGCTAATAAACCGATAATTGTCTCTATCTTCTTCGCTTATACAGAACAAAAAATATTGGACTGATCGAAATCCATTTTTGTATAGAAACTAATGAGCTTTGTTTCACACTGAAAAACTGCAATTACTCTTTTGCTAATAACCCGATAATTGTCTCTCTCTTCTTCGCTTATACAGAACAAAAAATATTGGACTGATCGAAATCCATTTTTGTATAGAAACTAATGAGCTTTGTGCACTGAAAATCACACTGAAAAACTGAAATTAAATTTTTGCTAACAACCCCTTAATTGTCTCTCTCTTCTTCGCTTATACAGAACGGAAGATATTCGACTGATCGAAGTCCATTTTTGTATAGAAACTAATGAGCTTTGTTTCACACTGAAAAACTGCAATTACTCTTTTGCTAATGACCCGATAATTGTCTCTCTCTTCTTCGCTTATACAGAACAAAATATATTGGACTGATCGAAATCCATTTTTGTATAGAAACTAATGAGCTTTGTTTCACACTGAAAAACTGCAATTACTCTTTTGCTAATAACCCGATAATTGTCTCTCTCTTCTTCGCTTATACAGAACAAAAAATATTGGACTGATCGAAATCCATTTTTGTATAGAAACTAATGAGCTTTGTTTCACACTGAAAAACTGCAATTACTCTTTTGCTAATAACCCGATAATTGTCTCTCTCTTCTTCGCTTATACAGAACAGAAAATATTGGACTGATCGAAATCCATTTTTGTATAGAAACTAATGAGCTTTTTGTTTCACACTGAAAAACTGAAATGACTCTTTTGTAACAACCCGATAATTGTCTCTCTCTTCCTTGCTTATACAGAACGGAAGATGTTCGACTAATCGAAGTCCATTTTTGTATAGAAACTAATGAGCTTTGTTTCACACTGAAACACTGCAATTACTCTTTTGCTAATAACCCGATAATTGTCTCTCTCTTCTTCGCTTATACAGAACGGATGATGTTCGACTGATCGAAGTCCATTTTTGTATAGAAACTAATGAGCTTTTTGTTTCACACTGAAAAACTGAAATGACTCTTTTGCCAACAATTCGATAACTGTCTCTCTCTTGTTCCCTGATACAAGACGGAAGATCTTCGACTGATCGAAGTTCATTTTTATATAGAAAATAATGAATTTTGTTTCACACTAAAAAACTGAAATTGCTTTCTTGCCAACAACCCTGATCGTCTGTATCGTCTTCGCTTGTATTTTCGGTTTCATTCTCTGCCTCTTCTGTTCTTCTGACGTTTAAAACGGTATTCGCCATATTAGATTAACTAATAACCATCTACAATTCGTAATGAAGTTTAGAAAAATTAGAAATTACTATTCTAAAGTCTCAAACTTCATCAAAATCGGAACAGAATGAAGTGTTGTAACAAGAAATAAAAAGAAGTTTATGATTAATTACATACAAATATATGTATTTTTCCTGAATGCATCAAAGAACGAAATTAAAAAATAAAAGAAAATTAATAAATAAAAGGGTCGTTATTATTTATTCTCACGTTTTATTCTACTAGATATTTATTTGAAATAAATATCAGCCTGAAAATTTAATATTCAGCTGTCATTACGTTCGATTGACAAAGTGTAACCATCAAAAATTTCTTTCACATACCAAACTTTAAATTTGAGACAGAAAATAAATATTAATTCGGTTTTTTTTCCTTTGCGTCATTATAATTCCTGTTTATGTTTGTTTTGATAAATAATTGAAAAGAAATTAAATTTGATCTTCTTAAAAAAAACACTTTTTATTTTGGTTAAAAAAAGGACACCTCATTTGCTTTTAGATTATGCCAGCAGGTGATTTGAGATTGAGACCTCCGATGTAAAAAAACAGGGCCGGATTGAGATGTTTAGGGACCACAAGCACTTAAAAGATCTTGGGGGGTGCCCCCATGTACGTGTACTTTAGTGTTTTCTTCGTTCCTCGTTTCTCTTTCGGTTTTGCTTTAGCTGCCCATGCATTCCATGGTAAAACCGGCAGCGAGAAATTTTTTGGTGCCCTCTTTCTTTGATGTTATAAACACGTGCTTATTTTGCTTAATGGTTAATCCAGCCCCGAATCCAAGGGCAAATGTACTTAGTATTTACATGGGTAGAGGTAAAACATTTATCCTATTTACTTTTTCTCCAAAATAAAACTCGGAACTTCCCATGACCATTTCGTACTTCGTACCAAATCCCAGCGTACTTCTTCCAGTTTCGTCAGCTAGATTTATCTCATTTGATATTTCATTCGGAAAACTCTGAAGCGCAGATCCGAGGTTTCCCATCCCCGTTACATTGTGGCGTGAGTCAAAGCGGGCGTAACCGTGGCCACCAAAGCCCATCAAGCGGCGTGTTCCATTTCCCAGTCGGATGGCCGCTGTTACAACAATGAACACTCTTTGTAACTGAAGCAAGCGCTCCGTTGGAGACAAAGAGGAAGTTTATGCCGGAGTTATGTCCTCTTAACAAGCGGTGGCCGGATATCTCGCAAGGCATCAATTTGAGAGAGAGAAAGAGGCTTCATTAGGTGTGATTAAGGCGACCGGCGACACCGGAAAGTCGCCCCTCAACCCCAGAAGCCGACACCGGACGGCCGCCGGCTTAACGAGCCAGTTTATGGAGAGGGGGTTTTAGGGTTATCGAGGAAATCGCCAAGCCAGGAAGCCAAGACCTGTTACGAGAGATGGAAAATCTCTCCTGCTTTTTATCGTGCATCGGCAAGGAAAAAATAAGCTGAAAGAAAACTGGCTGGTTCAAAAAAATCACAAGGAGACCGCCCTGGATGGCACATTTTTTGGGGGTTGCATTATTCGGGTGAGACTATATTTTTAGTCCAAAGGGACAATTTGCCCAGAAAAACTATTAATTTCCTTTTGGCATTTTGCGTCGATTCACTATAAGCGTTGTTTCACTTTTCAAAAATGTTGCCACTAACTATTACACCTCTCTATTATAGTATTTAAAGAAATTAAATAACGAAGAATCTGCATAAATGTATGTATGTTTCTCACATTGTGATAAAACAACGGTACCTAGAGCCATCCAGTTTTGAATATTGAACGTTTCCATCCGAATATGGGCATCTGGAAGCCCAAATTTGGAATTTGTTTTATTATCGATTTCATATTTTGTAAACCTTTAACGAATTTTTGATGAACGAATTCAAGGATTTCAAAGCGAGCAATGGCAACGTTGCGCATAAAAAAAATTTTTATTTCCATCGCGCGAGACTGTGCATCGGAAATTCTAAAGCTAGGCTCATTTTAAAATTATTTTGCAATATTGCTCTTGAACTGAATTTTATGGTTTTAAGTGCGAAGAGCATGACAATTAATAAATAAATGTAACACACAAAATGGGAAAAAACGCCCCTTTCGACGTAATTTAAAATCTGAAACCTTTCAGATTTTGTAAAAAAAATTTTTTATAGAAGTTACACACGTAGATCGTCGAGGCAGATTAAGAATAATGAGATTCTGAATTCCTATCCGGAAATAAATTGAGAAGAAAAATGTTTTTTACTGTAGTTAAAATATTTAAAGAAATTACCACGGGTAATAAAAGATTCCAACAGCTGTATACTCTTATCCTACTTATTTTATTCTGTCGAAACTTTTGACTGAGGATTATGAAAGTCAACTAAATTGTTATCACAATGGCATTAATAAGGAAGACGTCCTGTTTCAAAAAGAAATATTACACAGCTTTGTTTCCATTTATTGCTAAGAAAAACGAAAAAGGAACGTGGAAGGAGGGTCTTTTTGAATTTTTGAAATGTATTCTAAAATACGGTTTCCAGAACAAATCTCTAAATATTGTAATCCTTCTGCGAATGTTTTTCTCATTTGCTGTTAACTGTTGCTAATTGTTTGAAGGTTTTTCTAAGTAAAATTTTGACTTCAAATATTTTTCTTTTGTTTTACAATTGTTGCTTTTGAATCCTTTTATTCCAGTGATAGTAAAGTTGTTTTAGCAACTCTACTTTTCCTTTGATTCGTAACTTAATTAATTATTGCTTAACATGTTACTTTTGATTTTCTCAATGGTTATACTGGTTTCTTTTGATTTTTTCAATCATTATTCTGGTTTCTTTCTCGAAAATTCCTTTTACAAACTTTTTATTATGATTACATTTACAATAATTTCAAATTTTTATTTTGGTGTCACGTCGGAGCAGATTATATTTTGATAATTGATTAAAACAATTAAACATTTTCAAAAGTTTCCCTATTTGTATTTTTAAAGGACTTTAATTGATAATTTTAATTAAAATGAATTTATATTTTGCAACTTTCTTTAAAGTATTATTTCAAGAATTCACAATAATCCGGATATAATTCAGAAACGAAGCTTTGTTTTTAGCTCTTCGGCTGATTCTTGAAAAATTAGAAAGAATTTTCAACAACAGTTTTTATATTAATTTGATTACGCTATTTAATTTAATTGCTTTTGTTACAATTCTTTTGAATGTTTTTATTTTAGGTTTGATATTGAACTTCCGGTCAAATGGTTGAAATCTTTCTTCATTTAATTTGTGATTTAATCAAAAAATTATTTTTCCTGATTTAAGGGGACGGTGAACTTTAAAATAGCTGAAAATCAACGAAAATATTGAATTTGTTTTTAACTCTGGTAACATTCCGTATACGTAACTACATCGTATGCAAAAAAACGAGTTCAAATATTCTAATTTTTAAAGAAGTTACAAGCATTTAAAATGTGTAAACAACGCAAACTTTGGCCTTTAAATTTTATAGAAAATGTAAAAAATGTATTTCAACAGTTATTTACTGATGTTATTATTTATATATTTGTCCAAAAGAAGTGTTTATTTAAAAAAAATGGCTAAAAATGTCAGTACTGAGAACTATGAGTTTTAACTTTGGTTATGCAAATGCTATACGCGTGGAACAGGAGGAAACAAATCGTTTTCCCT
>KK118223.1:571032-587434 GCA_000611955.2 Stegodyphus mimosarum | reverse complement strand
CGTCGCTTGAACCAAAGCAAAAAGAGAAGTTTAGTTGCTTGGGAAAAAACAGAAATAGTAAAAAATATTGTAAAGCTTTAAAAGATAATATAAATGAAACAAATAAAGGTAAAATATATAGTGTGGGTGAATTTTACGTGTTCCATCGGATATAATGCATAAATTGTTTCTACCTATAACTTCGAATTACACACCAATTTGCGATACGTTTATTTTTATCATATTTAATATTATGAGATTAAAAATAGTTAAATGATACGAAAATGCTATCTAATGTTTACAAATTCATATTTGAAGTTAATTTGCTGTTTCTCACGACCATGTATGAAAGGTATGTTTGAAGAAAAACTTTAAATCCGGTTTTCTAGAAAAAAATTTTTTCGCAGTTCGTTTGTTTTGAAAATGCTCCATGCGACACATTTCAGTTAAAAATGAATGATATTTGGAAGAAACTATCTTGTTATATGTTGCAGTAGATCTGTGTATGCATTTTTGGATATGAGGTAATTAAGAGGTTTAAACTTGCGATAATGTTTAACAAAAGGTGACTTTTTCTCGAAAACTGGGTATAAATTCACAAAAATTCTTTTTGAAAATTTTGGATCCATTATATTCAATAACGGATACATAAAAACCTTTGCCAAGTTTTTATAACTAACTAAAAGGAAAAATTAGGAAAAAATATTGAGAATTAAAGCGCGAGGAGCATTTTAAATCTTTAATTAAAATAATTAGTTAGTTATTTTAAAAATTTTTAATTTAAAATAAATTGAAATTTTGAATATATATTTTATAAACTGATGTATATGTATAAAATTTCTTGTTAAGAAAGCAAAAACTTGAAAAACTAATTTTTAAAGTCCACCGTCCCCTTAACTTTCTTGATTATATTTTATCTCTTACCTATGTTATAAGGTATTTGCCCCGTCTTCTTCGCATGCCTTCGTGGTGTAGTGGTCAGCACGCTCGACGCGTAACCGAGAGGTCCGTGGTTCGATCCCCGGCGATGGCGTTGCTCATTTTTCAACTCTCCTGCTTCTAAATACCCTTTTATATTTCCTATTTTGTAAAACTTTAACGTATCTATGATTAACGAACTCAACTATTTCAAAGTCAGCGGTGACAACACGGTACGGATTAAAACTTTTTTAATCTCGAGCGCGCGAGACTGCCTGTCAGAAATTCTACATATAAGCTGTTTTTAATAGTTTATGATTTTGCTGTTGAATCGAATTTTATGTGGCGTAAACGTCAAGAACGTAGTATTGATTAAGCAAAGTAAACACACAAAACGTTAATAATAAAAAGACAAAAAAAATTTATAAAGCCATCTTAGTAAGAAAACTAAACAGTGATAGGATGAATTGAAAAAAGACTGGAAAAAAATAGAAATATGTATGCCAACACTTAGCGCTGCATCGGGAATTCTAAACGTATACTGCTGTGTTGCTTTTATAAGATTTTTGTAATTTTCTGTTGAATTGTAGAAGGCGTAAGTTCGAAGAAAATGATGCTTAGTAATGAAGCTAAAAAGCTAAAAAAATGGTTTAGAGCGGAAACAAACTCTAACAAACCCTTTTGGAAGACAGTTCAAATTTGAAACCGTTCAGATTTTTTCCCTTTATTTATTTATTCATTTCTTTTTCTTTTCTTTTTGGTGGGGTCTGTTAAAAGCTAAATGATTAAAAAATAAAAAGACTACTAATAAACTACTGATCACTCTTTGTTTAATGTTTCAAACCGAACCTTTCAAGGGGTTAGTATTTCAAGCTTTAAACCGGACTGCCGAACAACATTTTTCGTTCTTCTCGACATTATATGACTACTCAAACCATTTGTCAATTAATCTTTTTGTTTATCTTTTTGTTGTTCACTCTTCGCTCCTACAAGCACAGAAAATAAAAATAAATTTAAAAACAACATAAACTAAATTATAAAAAAAGCTAAATTACAAAAACCAAGGTTTATTGAAAGAAAAACTAGAAAAACCGTACATATACAGGAACAAACTTTTCAGATTACAAGAACGAAATTCATTCCCAATTGCATTTTTGGTTTTCTCTCTTGCTATTATATCTTTACCATTCTTGCTTAATAATTTTTGACAGTTACATCAGAAAGCTATGTACATTAATTTTGCAAGAAGCTCAATATATGCCTAACC
The DNA here is from genome assembly GCA_000611955.2 of Stegodyphus mimosarum. NCBI lineage: Eukaryota > Metazoa > Arthropoda > Arachnida > Araneae > Eresidae > Stegodyphus > Stegodyphus mimosarum. The sequence goes on along the minus strand of KK118223.1, from coordinate 585,270 downwards.
TCTACTATTCCAAGCGAACGGGCTGGCTGCATGGGCGTTTTCGTGTTTTCCCCCGTGTCTAACGTGGATACAAGGCAATTTTTCTTAAAAATCTCACTTTCCTTAGAGAGGTAGCCCTCGTGAGCTTCGCCATAATCAAGTTGTAGGGTTTTACTATTTAAATCTAAAGTTCTAACTTAGAACCCCACGAACGGTAACAAGCGAATAATCGCTTAAGTGTGTGAACAGAACACGTAACACTCCAAGAGGGTTTATAAACCTTTATTTTTTAGTATGTTTACAATGAGTTTCTACTTGGAACTTTACACAAAGCCTCCACTCGGGCTTTAACTCAAAATAATGATAATTTAAACTAAACTAGCTTAACTAAGCTATTTGAAAGGCATAGCCGAAGCTATCAGAATCTAACTAGCTGGCCTCTAAGTATTAATTAAATCGGCGAAGCCAAGCAAGGTACTAAGATATGGCCGAGCGTAGTAACAGCTAAGAGAGACGTAGCCAAAAGGCAAACTTGCGCCAGTCAGGGAATCAGACTCTCTCTCTCGAAGTCGGTGAAGTCACGACTTAAATAGTACTCATTCTCATTTGCATTTACTGCGTTTCTGAATTTACGTTCTGGCAGGAAATTGTAAGCTGAAATTAAAATAAGATAGGAAAGATATGAAACTTAAAATAACTGTTAATAAACTTAGGATAAACTTTACGAAATAAACCAGTCCTTTTCCTCATTCGCCATTTCTGTGGTTTCGAATAAGAATCTGTTTATACGCCAACGCTTGCCACTTAAAATCTGCATAACTTTCTGCAGAGAACGACCTGCGTGACTAAAATAAGGAAGGACAGGAAAGATGGAAAAAAAACATAAAAACTTGTTAGTTAAACAAAAACTGAATTTTCACAACAGATTCAACCGACACGGACATTTAATCGACGGGACATTTCGTTTATAGGACAATTAACTCTCAAGTTATTGTCCGGCAGCACCTTTAACGGAAATTATGTTCAGCCGACAGCACGTTAAGCTCACAACTCATGCAATTAAACAGAACGTTTAAGTAAAATTTCTCTCTATGTGTCAGACAACTGTTTAACCTTTCTATCAATTACAAAATTGTTTGGATTCTCTATAAGTTCAACTTTCACATGATTTTCTAATCTAACAGTAAAACGTGTTGTACGATTCTTAAAAATCATATCCCCGATTTTAATTCTTGTGTAATTTCAGCATGTCATTTCACTGTTGAAGGAACCTGAAACAGCGTTGATAGTTCTCGTCAGCGAACAGGAATCGAACTCTCGAAAAAGAGAACTAAATTAAATTTTGATAGCTATTCACCACGAGATCCAGTCATAATTTTGACTTTGGATCATCAAAAATTATCCCTAATTCTTAAGTTAATGATATAATTTTCCAATGCAGATGTTCCCAGTATTTTCAAACTTTAAACATGTCATTATTAGTATGTCCCTCTACATATTCGGTTTAGTTTTGCTCCGCCTATTTATTATTATTATTATTATTTTATATATAAAATCGTTTCTCTGCCGCTACTGCTGAAATTTTCTTTTCCCACACCTGAAGCGGAGGGACCTTCACCTCTCAAAACTGCGCCAATCTAAAGTTCCTTTCTCTCTAATTTTAAAATTTGTACTCAGTATAGCATTAAATAAAGACAAAAATATGGTAGTTGACGGTATATCTTCTCGTTATGCACCCTAGAAACTGATTGTTGACGGATACATGCGGACAAATTTCAGTAGCACATCGTTGCGTATTTTGTTTGAATACACGTGTTGTTAACTAAAAGTGCCACGGTGTGCAAAACATGATTTTGTATGCGACACATTAAGTAACCTCAATATCTATATGTAAAATATATTTCTTCAGACTGTAGAGCCATTAGGATGTTTTGAAACTGGAGACATGAAAAATGAGCAATGCCCTCGCCGGTACTCGAACCACGGACCTCTCGAATACGCGTCGAGCGTGTTGACCACTACACCCCGAAGGCATGCAAAGAAGGTGGAAGAAATACTTTATATACTTCCCCTTTTAAAGGGCGACTGGGGATTAGGGGACCCATTCATCAAATCCTGATGGCGGAGAATCATCATCCACCACCTTTTTTAGTTCGGACGCCACTGTAGAGTCATTAGGATTTTTTGAAGCTGAAGACATGAAAAATGAGCAATGCCCTCATCTGGGCTCGAACCAAGGAATTCTAACATACGCACTGAGCGTGCTGACCGCTACACTACGAAGGCATGCAAAGAAGGTGGGTACCTTATAAGGTATGAAATTAAGTAGTAGCAAGAATCTAACAGCGCACTGTAAACGTGCTAAATCGCACTCTTTTTGTTAGCATTCAAAGATACGATCTGTTACTGAGCGAGGGGAGTTCTCGAAAAGACGGGAACAAATAGGACATAAAAGGAAAGGGTTTAAAGTGCCCTTTTATTTGGTTAAACTCTTCAACAAAAATGTACGCACTTCGTGTTGACATTAACACGGACTACTTGCGGTGGGAACTTAAGAATAATTTAACAACAAGTTTAAATGACAAAACGTAGTACTAGACTTCCTAAGACTAAAAGGCTGACTGAGCAACCTACACCAGCGAATAGACTTTAACTAAACTGCTAAAAGGCGGTATCAGCAACTCAGAGTAACAGCAGAAAGGACAATAGCAACTTGCGTTATGCTAGCGAAATCACGCTCTGACTAGCTTTCTCTTTTCGCCCGTTTAAATACTCTTCTTCACTTTAACTTATTTTGCATCCTAGCGAGGAAATACGAAGGGAAATTGAGGAGTCCAGAAAAGATAACAAAAATTAAAATAACTGGTTATTCAAACTAAGGGAAACCCTGCAAGCGGAATGTCTTACATAGTATCTTTTGGCTCCTTTATTCTTTCCACATGGTTAAATAATGGTCGGAAATTGTGTCTTATAAATAACAATGTGTAAATTTGAAAAGAAGTAGTAAGATTATGAACACGTATATACCAAGTGTAAAACGTTATTTAGTGTTTGACTGCTTATTGTTTGTTTGGTAAGTGTTCGAACCGCTACAAATTACTGACAGTAATATACATTTACTTTACAGTATATAAAATATTTCATACAGTGTAAAACTCTTCACAAATATCGAAAAGGTTCTTATTTTAATGATTGTCAAACACCTAAGCAGCCAAAAGAGCAATCTGTCGCCAAAAAGCGCTCCCCTCCGCTATCAGATGCCGAGATCTTTATCAGAGCTTTCCTTCCGACCCCCTTCATAATGTTTATGAGGAAGCTTGTTAGGGAAGGAATCCTTTTCACTTCACACAATTTTTCCTCAAACAAGGAATAACTTGATTTTGGGTGGGAGTCTTCTTTTATTCCTCCCTCATTTTTGACACTGGAACATAAACGTTCTTTTCTTCGCCGACGCCGTCGAGTTCCAGGACATCGGCTGCGAAATTTAAGGCGTGTATGATGTAGGAAAATTGTTGGTTTACGAAAAAAGATATTTTTCTTTTGGGAGCGACGGTGTTTTCTCTCATCTTGGCGTAGAATTTATTGTTGCGTTGACTTGAGTTATGAAATCGAGTCTGCTCTTTGAGAAAGGGCTTCGATTTTTATTCATTTTCCTTTTATTCTGTTCTTGAGAAATATATCTTTTATTTGAAAAGAAAACAGCTCCTCGAAATTTTATGATTTTATTTGGGTATATCTCATTCTTTTTTTATTTTGCCAAGTTATAAACTAGTTGAAATTGAAGAAAAGGGTGAATTTTAATCGAATAACAGTTACAATTCCAATGAATTTCTGTAATTTTAATACGATGTTCCATTTTTATTATTAAATTTGTGCTATTGTCAGGACTGAGTGTTCGGTGCATACTCTTGGCAAACATATTCGTGAATACTTTAAGTCCTGATCTTGAACAGGGAGCTGATTGCAGCTATGTTCTGTGGTAGAAAACTGTGGTTAAGTGGTAAGGATTTAAAATCCTCTTTTATTAAACCACAATTATATATAGCCACTTCCCAACTCGGGAGGGATACAGAAAATAATGACCGCACTTGGTTCTAAACTGAACAATCAAATTATTTAAACTAAAATTAAATAGAAATTAAATCGTCGTTGCTCATAGAGCTATGAACGCGAGGTTGGCCACTATGCTAAATGGTGCGTAGCAAGATTTAACTAATACTAACGCACTCAGATTTTCTTCAATAAGTAATAGCGTAACAGCACTAAGGCTTAGAATTTAATTGCTAGCTAGTCAGGCGAACGTCGAACAGAGCAGCAGTGATCTGAGACTAAAAGCTCTCTCACACTGAGAGGTTCCTACCTACCGTTTAAATAGAACTTGGCTCCACTTCAAATTAGCATAAAGCTGAAACGCGCGCTTATTCTAACGGGAAGTTGAAATAAGAACAGATAGAAAAAGGCAAATTAAAGTAAAACTTTGTTAGTTTAACTAAAACCTTACACTATTAGCTCACACTCTCCCTATATCTTGTTCAAATTTTCGATCGTTAATGAAATACGTTTTATTTATACACTCAAGTTCAAATACATTTTTTTAAACTTGCAGTGGATGACATTTGATGTTAATACAGTTTTTCACATATTAAAGTCAATGCCTACTTATTTATTCCTGTTTATCGGAACTAAAGAGACGCTGTTTTTCTTAAATATATTATAAGTCTTACAAATAATGACCGTTTATTAGGAATTCTCCCGTGCTGTAAAGATTAATTTTATAACAACTTATAAATAATAGTACACGACTGTGATAAATCGGATTGTAATATTTCACAAAAATGAGTGGCAACAGCAAGAAGAGCTCTAAAGATTTTTAAAGTGTGTGGAGTTTAAGGATTGTAGTTTTATAGAGTTGAATGAAGCGGATGTAATGTCCCATTATGTAGCGGATATTCTTCCCATATTTCTACGTTAACATGATAATAATATATGTTTAAAATATAACCCTTTAAAATGTCCCCTGCTCCACAAACGGAGAATGTGAAAAGAAACTACAACACAGCGCAAACGACGATTAGAGAAAGAAAAACATAACCTCCAAAAAAAGCTTTCTACCAAAATTCTTCGCAGCAGGTCCCGCATATGTCGCCTTGAGTCGCGTGAAATCGTTAGATGGAATATTAATTGAAGAACTGGACTGCTCGAAACTGACTGGAAAGGTTCCTCGCAATAATGAAGCATTACAAGAGATGGATAGAATGAGCAATTCTAGACCACCGTCAGCTTCATAAATCAGAAACGAAAAATTTTTAATAATGTTAATAAAATTAACTAAACATTTTTTTTTCTTTGTTGACTTAAGTACTAATTGACTTTAACAAGTAATATAAAAAAATCTGAAAGGTTTCAGATTTTAAATTATGTCCAAAGGGGCGTTTTTTAAACATTTTGTATGTTACTTTTATTTATTGGATATCATGTTCTTCGCATTTAAACCATAAAATTCAGTTCAAGAACAATATCGCAAAATAATTTTAAACCGTGCATATCTTTAGAATTTCCTACACACAGTCTCACGCGCTGGAGATAAAAATGTTTTTTTTCTGTACAACGTTGCCATTGCCCGCTTTGAAATCCTGGAGTTTGTTAATCAAAAATTCGTTAAAGTTTTACAAAATATGAAATCGTTCATAAAACAAATTGCAAATTTCAAATTTGGGCTTCCAGATGCCCATATTCGCGGCAGGATGACGGCATTCAAAATTCGATGGCTTTAGGTACCGTCGTTTTATCACAATGTGAGAAACATACATACATTTATGCAGATTCTTCATTATTTAATTTCTTTAAATATAATACAGGGCTGCAATATTTGGTGGCAACAGTTTGAAAAGTGATACATACTTTTAATGTTTCCGACGCAGAATCGCAAAACGAAAATAACAGTCCTTCAGGGACAAAGCCCCTTTGGACTAACAAGTAACTAATAATATAAATTTTTTTTTACATTATATGTTATATCTGAGAGAACATTTTAAGACTATTTCCAAATATTTCTAAGGGACAGCACAGCATTAATAGAATTGGTATTTTTGTTTATTTATCTATTTCAAAAATATCAATGCTATTTCATTAATTTTCTGATTCGTAAATATTTTTTGAGAAATGCAACTAAAATAAAGTAGTGCAGAACACTTGATTAGCTGTCACTAGTTACCTTTTAAGATCTCTCTGGCCCAACTTGTCAGTCACTGGGATAGTGAGTCACAAAAACGTGCGAAGGGGTTGAAACCCTTTTATTGTACTTTTAAAATTACAACTGCGTCTACTCGACGCTCACAAGCTGCGCCAACTCGGCGGTTGAACTAAAAGTAAGGTAAAACTGAAAATAAGAAACTAGATGAACAAATGTCAAAAACTACCGACGAGGCTCTGAGATCTTAACTAACCGCGTTTTTAATTATCGCTGATATTCAGCAAGATTACTGATTTAACAGTTGAAGGTCTAGCACTTCTGCAAAGTTAGGCACAAAGGCCGACACGCGCTGATCTAAATTCTACCGAGCAATCTCTCCAGCGTAGCTTCAAAGCAAGACCTTTTTCACGCTCGTTTCGTCTACTATTTAACTCAACTAGCTTCCGCTAAATTTGAATAAACTGCGCGTGCTACTGTAATTTACATACTCTGGCACGGGCATTTCTAGGGGAAAAATGAAGGCTAAAAAGGAAAGGACTATGAACTTAAAATAAATGTTAGTTAAAATAAATATAAACCCTACATTTGCCCTTGCCAGAATTTTGAACACTTGGAAGCAGGTCCTAGAAACGACCTGTTGAAAAGTTTCAACATTCTAACCTAAAACTCAAGAGCCCCGTTTACATAAAACAACTTTTGGCTATGAAATTTTACAATGTTTGGCGTCGCTAATACAATTTCTTCGTGCTGAATCCTCTCTGCTGTCGTTTATCATTCAGTCTTTTCTTCCTTCCAGGATCTGGAAGGAACAAGTATGAGTATACTGAAAATACACTATGATTTACACTTTAATACTCGGTAGCATTTTACTTTTCGATGATTTTCTTTTTCTTATTTAACTATTTATTTCACATTCATTCTTCATGCAAACTTTAATTTAAGTTGCTTTGCCCCGGTTCTCCACTTTATTTGTGGTGTCCAACGGAAGTATTTCATGTTTTTTGTATATCAACACTTCCCCTAACCACAATGATTTGTTAGAATTCGATCAACCAACTATGACACACCCTAGTCCGTCATACTAAATCTCGATGAGCTATATTTAATCTTCTTAAACTCAAGTGTTAGTGGAGAACCCTAAAAAAAGTCGCATTCATTCTAAATTCCCCCTCATTCAACTTTTCACATACAGGTTTTCGCTCCAACGCATGATTTTTAACTTCTAGTTAACATTTAGATTTTAACTGGTTTCTTTTGCCATTTACTTTTAGTATGTAAAATTTTATGCTTTTCCACTAAATTCTACTTTTACATAGCTTTAAAGTATTTACATATCTTTACAAAATTCTAATACATACGATTTTTACAATATACAATAATATGAACAAGAAAAAGATATTTTACTTCACGTTTCTTCGCCAAGCTGGCGGCCCTGAAACTAAATTTTCCATTAATACATAAAATACGAAAATATTTTATATCTGGCCAAATTTTGGCTTTAACATAACAAAACCAGTCTTTCGACCAACATAAACTGCTTGTTCTTAGACATTAAACTTAAAATAAAATCTTGCTTTGCTTTCGCTAAATACAGTAAACAAAACTGAGTCTCAACCGAGACAAATTGGCTTCCTTCAACACCTAGAAACTTCGTATTTACACATAAGAGTTCAGAACAAAAGAAAAATTTATAGAAGGTTTAACTTATCTTTGACTTTTCGATGCTTGGAACTCAGTCATCCTCTTTTCACAGAACTCTGTCCATGTCAGGGAATTCATAGCAGTCAGCCTGCGCCTTTGACTTCTTTGGCTCTCCTTCATAGGCTTTCTTTTCTGGCCTCTACGTGCTGGTCTTTTGGGGTGTTGGTATTCCGGTTCCTGCCTTTTCCTCTTAGCACCTGGATGGTTGTTTCTGGGGGCCTCCGGTTTGCGTTCTTGCTTGAATTTTTTCTGCTGGTTAAAATCTTTTCGCTCTTGTTGTCTCTTTTTTCGCAGGATCGGCGGCCTTGTTTCTCTTTGGATATCCGGAACTGGACGCGGCTGCGTTGACTCTGCTTTTCTGTTGTGGGATCTTGTTACTGGTTTTTTTCTCTTGCTACCTTGCAAGGATTTTTTCCGGGACGTAGTTGTTCGCTTAACCTTTTTCTCTGCTGGAGTCTGGAGGTTTTGAGTCCTTCTTTTCGGGATCCTTGCATAACATGTAGAAGGGCTTTGTTCTTCGGTGATTCTCTGCTTCTTGGGTTCTTCGACGGTTCTCTGCTTCTTGGGTTCTTCGGCGGTTCTCTGCTTCTTGGGTTCTTCGGCGGTTCTCTGCTTCTTGGGTTCTTCGGCGGTTCTCTGCTTCTTGGGTGGCGGAGCAGACGGCCTTGCTTCTGGACCTTCCAATTGTTGGGAACTTGAATCCTGCAAGAAACTTTTGAGCACTTCAAAATCATTTTTCTCGTAAAACTTCTTCACCTGGTCGGGACTTGCTTTACAGGTTTCTCCTCTCTCGTTCTTAAGGTATAATATGGCTCCCTTGATTTCCTGAATAATATAGGGACCTTCAAATCTCGGAGCCAATTTTGCGGAAAAGTACTCTGGTGCATTTGATAAACAAAATTTTCTTTTTAAAACTTTGTCCCCCACTTTAAAATCTGCTTCACGGCGTTTTCGATTATAATAAATTTGCTGTCTGTTTCTTGCCATATCTGAATTTTTAACCGCCTCATGAATCAATTTCTGCACATCTTTTTGCCTAAATTCTTGTTCCCTTTGTTGAACAAAGAATAATTTATCTAGAGGTGTTATTAACTTACGCCCTAAAAATAATTCCGCTGGTGTTTTTCCAGTGGAGTCATGAATTGCTGTTCTTAAAGCATAAGCTAACTCATCTATGTAGCCATCCCAGCGCTTGTGATGTGTGCTAACATAACTTCGAATTATTTTTACAATATTTTTATTAACTCTTTCCGCGATGTTTGCCTGTGGTCTGTACGGAACCATCTTGATATGGCGTATGCCAAGTCCAGAGCAAATGTTCTCGAAAATTTGGCTAACGAATTGTTTGCCGTTATCGCTAATGACTTTTATCGGTGCACCGTATTTGAAAATGTACCTGTGTAAGAATGCATCTGCAACTGTTTTGGCTGATGCACGTTTAAGTGCAACAATTTCTGTCCACTTTGAAAAATGATCTACAATTACTAAAAGATAACGATTTTTATTTAACTCACTCTGGGGGAAAGGGCCAAGAAGATCTATGCCTAATATTTCATTCGGAAATGTAGCGCGAATGCTATTTAAGTACCCGGCCGGGCTATAATTAATATCATTAATTAACTGACATTGCTTGCAGGACCTGACATACGCAGTTACTATTTTGTATAATTGCGGGAAATATACCGCCTCGCGTACCCTTTTTATTGTTTTTCTGATCCCCAAATGACCCGATGTTGGCGCGTCGTGTAATTCCTTCAAAATGCTCAATCGAAGCGAGGCTGGGATGACTGGCCTATACTCGAAGTTTTCGTTTGTTGATTTAGTATAAAACAATAAATTATCTATTATCTCATAGTTCTGTGCTCTACTTCTTATTGCGGCCACATCTGGGTTTTCGAAATTATCAGGGTCTTTTAAATAAGCGTAAATATTTCCGAATTCAGGATCAGCTTTCAATTCAGCAATAATTGTCTCTCTAGAATCTATGATTTTAGAAGTTAACACAGTGCATTTGAGTTCATTTCCTTCATCGTCCAGTTTTATTCGGGATAGTGCGTCCGCGACATTATTTTCCTTTCCCGGTTTATACTTAATTATTAGGTTATATTCTTGAAGTTTTAGAGCCCATCTTATTAACCTGGGCGTTAGATTTTTTCCCGAGTAAAGTCTACCAACGGCCGCATGATCCGAAAAGACCGTTACTGGGGCTTTGCCAAAATGAACTCTAAACTTCTGTACAGCCATTAATACTGCTAATGTTTCTCGCTCCGTCGCTGTATAATTCCTTTGGGTAGCGTTTAATGTTTTACTAAAAAATGCTAAAGGATGCCCTTTCTGCATGAGCACTGCACCTATGGCATAGTCCGAAGCGTCGGCTGCAATTTCTAAATTTTCGTCACCTTCCGGGAATTTCAAGACAGGGGCATTGATGAGCGCTTCTTTTAACTTCTCAAAAGCTGTATTTGCCTCTGCTGTCCATGTAAACTTACTTTTCTTTCTTTTAAGTACTAACAACGGCTCTACAATATTAGCAAAATCCTTTATGAATGATCGATAATAAGAGCATAACCCGAGGAAAGAAGACAGTTTCTTTGCGGTTTTAGGAGGGGGGAAACTTTTGATAGCCTTTATCTTTGAATCTTGAGTTTCTATGCCCTTTTGCGAAATTTTATATCCTAAGTATTTAAGTTCTTTTGTCGCGAACTTGCATTTTGATGCGTTAATTGTTAAACCGGCCTCTTTTAATAACGAAAAAACTTCCTGCAAGTCCTTAATATGCTGCTCCAACGAACTACTTGTTATAATTATATCATCTAAATAAATTAAAGTCGATTTTCCTAGGACAGGTTTTAGAACAATGTCCATAGCTCTCTGAAATGTCGACGGGGCCCCACACAGCCCAAATGGCATGCGTAAAAATGCATAAGTTCCTGATTTTGTGATAAACGCGGTTTTATGTATATCTTCTGGTTTCATAGCTATCTGATAGTAGCCCGATGTTAAATCCAAAGTAGTCATATATCTCGTAGATTTAATCTTTCTAATTATTTCCTCAATCACCGGCAGAGGGTAAACCGGGAACTTTGTAATGCTATTTAATTTTCTATAATCAATAGCAAACCTCCAAGCTTTTTTATCAGAAGGCGGGAAATCATTCTTTTTCCTACATAGCACCACTGGACTCGCGTAATCACTGTTTATTGGCGAAATAATCTGATTTTGCAGCATTTCGTTTATATGCTCTTCAATAATGAGCTCTTTCTGTTTATCATACCTGTAGGGTTTGGCCTTACAAGGTTTATTGCATGTTAGTTGTATGTCATGGGTTACAATTTGACAATTACCCGGACGTTCTGAAAACAAATTTGAAAAAGTACTCACCACCTGTTGAATAGCTTGGCTTTCTTCAAGGGTCAAATGACTTAAATCCAATTCAGGTTCCTTTACCGGCTCCACCACCCGTCGTTGCATCTCCAGCGTAATTGCATTTTCCTGAAAATCCAATCTGGCTTTTGCGGACTTCAAGAAATCCATTCCCAAAATCACTGGGTTCTGTAAATTTTTCACCACGAAAAATAATATTCTAAGGTTTTCTTCTTTTATCTGCAGTTTTAATGATAATTTTCCGACACACTGACATGTTTTTCCTTGGGCGGCTATAATTTCTGTGTTTCTATTTTTAAATAAACGTAGTCTATGAAAGTTGTCATTGTAGAATTTGTAGCTGAGGAAGTTTCCTTGAGCTCCTGTATCCACGAGCGCTTCTACCGGGACTTCGCCGACCAGGACTTGGATGACTGGTAACTGGGAATTTTTTATCACAACCGTGTTTAGGTATCTTCTTGAGGGATTTTGCGAAATTTCAGGGGTCTGGACCCTCGCTTTTACAGGCCCCTCTAATCGTTTAAAGCTTTCTTCTGACCTTCAGTCTTCTGGGTACGCGGACGGTTTTTTTCGAATTTCTTCTTCGCGCTTTGACCTTCGTTCTTCGGTGACTTAGCTTGATAGCTCTTTCCTCCATAAGAGTATTTCGTCCTATCGGCCGCCAAGTTTGAGAACTGTCTTCTGGAACCTTGAGGATATGCTGCCATTCTAGATTTTTCCGCTATTCGTCGGTTTTGGAACTTGACCGCCAACTCGAAGAGTTCCTGCAAGGAGCTTGGATTTCGGATTTCCATAAAGTCTTGGACAGCAGGTAGTAATCTGGGTAAGATTATTTCAATTACCTCATTATCGGGTTTCTTTCCATACAGCATATTTACCAGCTTGATTTTTCGTAAAATGAACTCTGTTAACTCTTCGATGTTTCGCTGATAAAAACTGTAAAGTTCAGCTTCCAACTTTGCTCGGTCTTTCACTATGGGAAAGGCTTTTAACAACGATTCTTTAAAATTTTCAAATGTGTATTCTTGACCTCCAAATTCTCCTAATAAAAATTTTCCAATATTTTTCCACCATAGTGCGGCCTGTCCTTTTAATGCAGACGTGGCGATGGCAACTTTTTGCCTTTCGGGCACAGGATACAGCTGGAAATGGCTTTCCAGGCCTTCTAGAAATATTGCTACAGAATTTTTTCCGTCAAAATTGACGGTTGGCTTGATAGCTGCCCTCATAGTTTGGATTAAATATCCGAACCCTTCCAACTGGTTAGCCATAACTTGCTCTTGAAATTCTACAGGAGTTTCCACCAAATTATCGGCCATTCGAGTTCGTGAGATTTTCGGGCGCCAATTGTAAGATCTCTCTGGCCCAACTTGTCAGTCACTGGGATAGTGAGTCACAAAAACGTGCGAAGGGGTTGAAACCCTTTTATTGTACTTTTAAAATTACAACTGCGTCTACTCGACGCTCACAAACTGCGCCAACTCGGCGGTTGAACTAAAAGTAAGGTAAAACTGAAAATAAGAAACTAGATGAACAAATGTCAAAAACTACCGACGAGGCTCTGAGATCTTAACTAACCGCGTTTTTAATTATCGCTGATATTCAGCAAGATTACTGATTTAACAGTTGAAGGTCTAGCACTTCTGCAAAGCTAGGCACAAAGGCCGACACGCGCTAATCTAAATTCTACCGAGCAATCTCTCCAGCGTAGCTTCAAAGCAAGACCTTTACACGCTCGTTTCGTCTACTATTTAACTCAACTAGCTTCCGCTAAATTTGAATAAACTGCGCGTGCTACTCCAATTTACATACTCTGGCACGGGCATTTCTAGGGGAAAAATGAAGGCTAAAAAGGAAAGGAATATGAACTTAAAATAAATGTTAGTTAAAATAAATATAAACCCTACAACCTAAAACAGCATAAAACCTCAAGACTGGTATCCGTCAGTACAAATCGATGAAAGCGAGTTTGTACGCAATTATGGCTCGTCAAACTCTGAATCCTGCCACAGCGGTATATCTCGAGAACCCAGAATCACAGATATTTTTATGTATAAAGAACGTTTTAAGTCTTTCCGTTACATGTCTGTAATGGCTCTCCATGAAAGATGTTTTTGTGAATTAAATTTGTAACCAAATCAGAGACTGGAAACTAATGCTCTTATTAACCTTCTTCATAACCTTAACTTCTTTATATCAAGGAAATTAACTTTTCCATAACCGTTGATTCCACAATCGAAAGGAATGCACTGAAAAGTTGTTCTGCCTGAAGGCGTGTGGGATTGGCTTTGGATCACACATTCCCAAACGTTTTCTTGCATCCACCCCTTTTAAAAAATTGGTTTTCTTCATAGACCGTCTTACATTTTTCTGTTGTTGTGACTTGTTCTGATGTTACTGTCACGTGTCTGACAGTAACATCAGAACAAGCCCACGAAATTCATCGTGGCAAGAAGAGCAAGATTACGCCTGTCGTTGGCAAGAGCCCTTGAGCTCCCTACAGGTGACAGTACGACTTCGCTCAGTTCTGCCACCAGTTTTGATGGAGAGCATCCTGGGGACGGTCTTCCATACTTCTTCCCCTACTGCCAACCTCTCGAGGGGACTTTCGGCTCGCCATATATGTAAGAGTGACCCCATACCACGCGGATGCTATACATTTACAAATAACCATGCCTTCAGGAAACATTAGTCTACCTCCGGGATTCGAACCCCGACCCTTTGGTACCGCAGTAAGCTCCCCTAACCACTAGACGTGTCTGGGGGGCACATTTTTCTTTATAAGGTGTAGTATTAAACATAGTCATAATACAAAATAATTGCGAATAAATAAATTAAAGAAATCAATTAGATTAAGAATAGGAATAAAAGTTTTCAATAATGGCTTATTAGATTTATGTTTCATTATTTTTTGTATAATTAGCCCAAAAGTCGTTAGGCCAGAGGGGCTATTAATTTCGTTTCGGTATTTTGCGTCGGTT
>KK118223.1:554266-567139 GCA_000611955.2 Stegodyphus mimosarum | reverse complement strand
TATATAATTTTATAATATTTATATTTTTAAAAATTTGTATTTTTAAATAATTTTTAGAAATTTTTTCAGAAACATTTTTAATTATAACCTATAACATTTTTAAAATCAACTTGAAGTAGATGTATTTCTAAGTAAACCTTCAAAAAATTAGAGCTTTTTATTCAAAAGTTGAAGTTGATTTTGAAGTTGAATTCAGTGAAGTTGGATTTTGATCTATCTGTGTAGCATTCAATCGATCCTGTTGGAATTAGGTCAATTACAGATTCTAACTCATTCCTTTTTGGTATATTGTTGAGAATAGTTTATCTGAAACTATTGTTTTAGTAATTGCATCCTTGGACATATAGATTATAGGGATCTCATTTCCCAAGTGCAGGGATATGTCAGTGTGGCTTTTAATAAGATTACAGATATCAGATGAAGTTAGCGGGAGGGCAATGATCACTTCTCTTCGTCTAATGACAAAAGTGGGGCGATTTCCCCTGTTTACCCAAGTTAAGTTGGTGTTCATTATAAGTTCCATGAGTTTTTCTCCTCTAGGATTGGTATCAGAACTGCCCCATGATAGGTGGTGAGCGTTAACATCACCACCAATAATCATAGAAATATTGTTGATTTCACAGAAACTCACAAGCTCTATAAATTCTTGCAGAATTTTGAGGTCATAATCCATGCAAACTGAGCAGAAACAAATGTCTCCTCTTAGTGAATTGTTCATGTCCTTGGTTAAAATAGCAATCACATCCTCTGATGTAAATTGAGGTAAGTTCATAGCTTTTATATTTTTAGAAATATAAATGCTAGTTCTAGGTCTTTTATTATGTCCTTCTGACGAGAATTGAAATTCATAAATAAAAAATTTTTAAAAATTCTATAAGCGCAACAAAGAATTTTTTAAAATTGTTAAAACTAAAACTTTTAAGCAAGCATACTCCAATTCAAAAATTAATGAAATTTAAAGAAATTTAAAAAATCCCAATAGCATAGGAATTCAATCGACTTCAATGTCATTTCATCAAGGGAAATAGGAGTATGCTTGTTTAAAAGTTTTGGTTTTAACAATTTTTAAAAATTCAATCATTTTTAAAGGAAAAACCACACAATTTACCACGTATACACAATTTACCACGTAAGAATAAAAACTTACCAAACCGCGGGTAAGAGGGTGGGAGGGTGTCTATATATATATAAGTATATATATAAAGTAAGAAATTTAGAATTACTTTTTCACAAAGACGAAAACTGAAATTCATAAATAATAAATTTTTAAAAATTCTATAAATGCAACAAAGAGTTTTAAAATTGCTGGGATAGAGATTGGATAGGAATTTTTTAAATTTATTATTTACGAATTTCAATTTTCGTCTTTGTGAAAAAATAGCTCTAAATTTCTTACTTTATGTCTTTACTGATATTTTTTTCAGCAGCTTAATGCGCGAAAATACTAGACATATTTATATTTTGTAATTATATATATACATATTATTAACAAGTAAGAATGCCAAAAGCCATAGTACATCCTAAACCCTCTGAAATCCTATTCGAAGAAGCACGTTAGTGCCAAAATTACACATTAAATACAATTAAAACTTAAAATCATAAGCAAAGATTCACATGAAAATATAACTCAAATAATGCCTAGAAAATTGTAATTTTTTGGCAAAATTGGGAAAAGCTGAAGTTGCAATAAAAACAAGGTATACAATAAACAAAAATGGTAATATCTCAGTGAGAGTTGCATAGTTGTCTCGTCAGGGGAAAAGAACCGTGCCCCTTTCACTGAAATATTACTTCCACGCGTTTCAACTGACGACCAATTGAGACAATACCGCGTCAATTAATTGACTAAATTTTAAAATCTATTATATCTTTCAATACTAATCTAAATCGTGTCTATTAGACGCCCCTTTTCCCTACGCGTGGAAGAAAAGTACTACTAAACCAAAACAAGAATTAATTAGAATTAATGAATAAAAAGAGGCAGCTAGGTAACAAATATTTTTAAAAACGCCTCAAGACCTAAAACATTTACAGAAAACTAAATTTAAATAGTATTAGAGAGGAAGAAACCACAAATCATAAATTATAATTTATAGTTAATTTCTGAAACACTATTAGTCCTATATTACAATCGAATGTGAATCTTTGCTTATGATTTTAAGTTTTAATTGTATTTAATGTGTAATTTTGGCACTAACGTGCTTCTTCGAATAGGATTTCAGAGGGTTTAGGATGTACTATGGCTTTTGGCATTCTTACTTGTTAATAATAGAATTACAAAATTGCAGCTAGAGGCGCAGTTTTTACAAAACCATAAAACGCTATCGTTCAAGTTTTAACTTTTTAAGAATATATATATATATATGGTGCGGCCGACTGTAATAAAAAAGCAAGGTGCACAATTACATGTTATAGCAGTCTCATATATAAAATTTCAAAAGCTCTGCGGCTAATGTTTTTTTAGTTATGCGAGACACATACATATGTACGTACGGATGCCAGGAAAAAAGTCCCTTATGAATCCATTTTACAATCCGTTTCGGAAAAAAGCAGTCCTTAATTCTGTTCGAACTTACAGAATTCTCCCAAAACATCGTTCAAATGGATTCGAGAGCGTTTCGCGATTACAGTACTTCTTTTACTCTGTACGAGGCAGTAAAAAGCGTCTGTATCTGTATTTGCATTAGAATACTTTCAGTAAACAAATAAAATCTTAAACTCATGTCAAATACTAGAGCACAACTGTTTTCTTTTTCTAAAGGAGCTATTCTATAATTTTTTTTTGAACGGGCTCATAAAACGTACTTATCAGAACAAAAATCTGATATAAAGCTTAGAACGCGGGGAAAAATCAATTCTGAATGACAAATGAAATACCTCAATATTAGCAACCTCGTAAATCTAAGTCTTTGTTATATACTACGTGTTTCAACCTCCTAAAGCTACAACTCTTTACGATCACGTACCTCCGTTCATCTTCTTCTTGAATATGAATGCACTGACCGACCCGAAAACGTTCAGAATTCATCAAGAGTGACATTGGTCGGTTCAGTTGTGGCTGAGGCCGTTTGAAAAGACGGATTTTGTGCCGGTACAAAACGATTTGTGGGCTGCTTCAGAGGCTATTTCCCCGACAGCAAGAAGGTATGTGGTTTATGAATGGACGTCATTATTAAAACTGATTTCTTCTTCCAGAAAGAAGGTTCGTTATCTCATGACCACCCACCAAAAGTATTTCGTTCTAATCTACGGAAGGAAAAGGTATTATATCTAAGAAAAAATGCTAAATTTATGTTTGCTTTCGGTTTTACTCTCTTTAGGGCTTTTATGATATTACTGATTTACTTTTTACGGGAGTTTAATTTTTTATGCCCCATAAATTTTCCCGATCATTGAAATGAAAATTATTTTAAAGAAAGTATTATTGCTTCCTTATACGGAGTAAAGAAAGTATATTATTTTGCAATGGCAAGCACTGCCCATAAGGAAGTATTGTAATCACCAAATATTTCGGGTATCATATTTCAACGAAAATATCCATTTTGACTGTTCTCGAATCCATTTGAACGATGTTTTTTTGGGGGGGGGGACATCCATACGACAGAATAAAAGACTATTTTTTTTCCAAACGATTGTAACATGGATTTAAAATGAATACAGTAGGGATTTTTCTGTGACCTCTGTATGTGTATATCCATTCAAAAACGATTAGCCGTAAACGTTGAAATTTTGTGTATGAGAACTGCTACAACATCTGGTTGTGCACCTCCATTTTTAGTTGCATTCGGTCGCAACAGAAGTATATATTTATCTTCTTTTGTTTGTATTTGTATCTATTTGCATTTACTTTTTGTGGTTTTTGTATTTTTGAGGTTTCAGTATTTCGTATTACATACTAATAGGGAATTTTGAAATTGACTGGCTTTGAATTCCACTTTTTTTCTTTGTCTTTGTTTAATTGATCCTTAGTTACTTACGTTTTGTGTTATATATATATATATTATATATCCGAGTCGGTGAGCTTAGTGATTTGAAAGGTTTTAGTTTAAACTAACAAAGTTTTATTTTAATTTGCCTTTCCTATCTCTTCTTATTTCAACTTCCCGTTAGAATAAGCGCGCGTTTCAGCTTTATGCTAATTTTAAGTGGAGCCAAGTTCTATTTAAGCGATAGGTAAGGACCTCTCAGTGTGAGAGAGCTTTTAGTCTCAGATCACGGCTGCTCTGTTCGACATTCGCCTGACTAGCTAGTATTTAAATTCTAAACCTTAGCGCTGTTACTATATTACTTATTGAAGTAAATCTAAGTGCGTTAGTATTAGTTAAACCTTGCTACGCACCATTTAGCATAGAGGCCAACCTCGCGTTCATAGCTCTGTGAGCAACGACGATTTAATTTCTATTTAAATTTAGCTCAAATTATTTGATTGTTCAGTTTATACCCCAGTGCGGTCATTATTTTCTGTATCCCTCCCGAGTTGGGAAGTGGCTATATATAATTGTGGTTTAATAAAAGAGGACTTTAAATCCTTCTTAAGTTCAGTTCTTCTACCACTTAACCCCAGTTTTCTACCACAGAACATAGCTGCATTCAGCTCCCTGTTCAAGATCAGGACTTAAAGTATTTCACGAATATGTTCGCCAAAAGCATGCACCGAAAACTCAGTCCCGACAATTTTTGTTCTCAAATGTTGGTAAAAAGTGCATTTTATGCTTTAAAAGAGTTTGAATTATTAGAATAGAAAAGAAATACGTCAATGTGACAGTCAAAATCTCTGACACAACTTTGTATTTGGTATACATTTATTAAAACACTCAACCGATTTCGAGGGCAGCTACAGGTCCCTCCTCATCAGGAGAACGAAATTTCAAGAGAACGAACGAGTGTTTTAATAAATGTGCGCCAAATAAAAGGTTGTTTCAGCGAGTTTGAATTATGTTCCCGGTTAAGGATTTTATGGCTGAAGTTAATTTGTATGCAGTAGTTAAATGCAATGATCTCGGCTTTGTGTCTGTTGCAGCCGAGACCTTACATTGAACTTACGTACTTTACTACTGACCTACCTTTAATTTGAATCGATTGTTCTTAATTTATTTTCATTGCCACGAGCTGTGTTACTTGTAGCTCTAAGTCGTTCTTTTATGTTAAAGGTTCTGTTTAAATAAAAAATTTGCTTTATAGCCTCAGTAAGACTTTGTCATTCCATCTTAGATGTAGTGATAATCATTACACTTGTGTTAGAGTTATAGGATTAAAGTAGCAGTATTATATTGGAGTATAAACTTACGGTATCATTCCACAACTAATTCATTTGATTTCTCGGCTCCTCGCTCAATTTTATGAGGCAATTTAAGTTATTCAAAAACTACGCTATCCTCAATCTGTGAAAGAGAAAAAAATGAGACATTCTGCCAGCTTCAGGGCGCCAGGAATGTTGGAGCAAGTTTGTGTTCAATATGTATTACCATATTCAAACAAATTACCGTATATTCCGGCATATAATGCTCACTTGTAATTTCAAACTACCCCTTGTAATATTTAGGTATATTCGTCATATTACGCGCATCCTTTTCTTTAGGAAGAAACCTGAAAGATACATGTGCAACGTTCATACCTTTTGAAGTTATTCGAAGACTTTCGAACAATGGCATACTGAAATAACAACTGATAAAAAGAACAATATGTGTGTGGAGGGAAATGCCTTGAGGGAGTAAATAATTCTGCGAAGCGCGTGGGTTGTATTCATTGCAGGCGCGCACAAGAATGTTATTGCAGGATTTCGAGAAAAGGAGGGCATGATTTGGGATACGAACGTACTTCCGATTCGAATGAAGTAGCGGAATTTCAAGTCAAATGTTTTCTCCTTCTGTAATTACTTGAAGCTGGGATTTTGAAATGAACAACGATTGCTTTAAAAAACTCGCATTTGCTTTAGTTGAAATATAGTCGTTCTAGTTCTTTAGTAGTAGATCTGTCTTCTGGCGAACGAAACAAATCCAGTGTTGGCTTCAAATACGAAGTCATTCAGTATGCGAAAGAAAATGGAAATTGTGCTGCAGCAAGGATGTCTGGTGTTGGCGGAAAGCTCCATACGTGAATGGAAGAAAAATGAAATGACAAGTATTTAATATGCCAAATAATAAATATGCTTTGCGTAAAGGAGTAAGAAAATGGCGTGTCATAGAAGGAAATGTTGTGAACTTCGTCCTAAAAAATCGCTAGAAACAGCATTTAGGTAGATGAAGAAATCTAATTTTTGCATGCTGATGTTTTCCTTATTTTTAAATATATAATTTTTATACCCGAAGTGTAACGCAAACCTGTAAATTTCGATCTTATTTTTTGTATTTAAAGTGCGGCGGAGTATATAATAATTATACAGAGGCTGTTCGCATACTTTGTAGACGAATTTCCTTGCATTTACAGAAATATTTTACTTGAAATTTGTATGTTTGAAATGTTCTGTTTGATAATCTTTATGCTTCACTATCTTTCTACATCGTAATTTAAGAAACAATAGAACCTTTTTAGTGCCGGAGAGGTATTTCAGCCCATTTCTCTTGAACAGCTTTCCAAAGCATAGGAAGGGAACGTTTGGATAATTCACTTTTTAAAAGTCCAAAAGAACGTAAGATGATACGTCAGAATATTTAACAGGGGCATGACTGAAGTGGTAGGGGCTTATACCCGCTACTTGTTCCATTTTTTTCAGGAAATCGACAACGGAATTCGACGTGATGCTGCTTGCTTTGTCTTGATGCAGTTCTATGGATGACTGAGTTGCTAAAGAGGAAGGCATTTCATATTTGAAAACTGGATAATGTCATGTTCCTAATAACATGTGGAATTGATTTTAATATTTTTCTCCACTCTTGTTTATTTTCAATTTGCCTTTATATGATAAGCCACCAACAAACCACCAACTCGTTTTGAAAAACGTTCTTTCGATTCTTTGAACCATGTTTTAAGATTTTTTATCCTTGTTGTTGTTGTTGCTTATGCTCACTTGTCTGACAGAGTTAGCCCAATCCCACGAGAATTCTTGTATCAAGGAGCGCTAGATTACGCTTGTCGTTGGCAACAGCCTTGAGCACCTAATAGGTGACAGTACAATTTGGCTCAGTTCCGCACCCAATTTTGATGGAGAGCACCCCGGGGGGAGGGACGGGTCGGAGGGTCTCCCACCCCTCTCCTCTTCCACCAAACCACATGAGAGGACTTTCGGCTTGCTATATGCCTTGATTTAAAGTGCCGCCATGCCACACCGACGCTATACATTTGCAAACATCTATGCCTTCTCCGGGATTCGAACCCGAGCCCTTCGGCACAACAGTCAGCGACGTTAACCACTATGCCGGTTGGGAGGCTTTTTTCCCTTTTTTATGATAATAAATGGATCTCTTTTTGTTGCAGTCATTTAAATACAGCCTAGATTGATTCATTTATTGTGACAACATTTTTCCATTTTTGTCCGGATATATGTTTCTCATAAAGAATTCTGAAGCGCGTTCTGCGTACGGCTATATGTCGTAGAGAAAGACAACACACATTATGTTTTATATTACACACACATTTTAAGATTCAAATCGGCATTAATCACTTTGTTTACAGTCGGCAGCGAGCATTTTAATGATTTTGATACTGTGCTTTAACTTGGCGGAGTTTCCTTTAACATTAAAGATCCTACCTTTGCAAAATTCGAAATATTCCGTTTTTTCCTCGGATATATACTTGGAACAATTTTTCCACTTGAAACCAAACCTTTGACGAGTTTTCCTTTCTTGTTGACAATATTACCTATCGTAACTTTAGTTATCGAAAAACCACGGCTTCTACCATATTTTACAATAAATAGAGAGGAAATATTTTCTTCAGGAAGAATATAGACATAGCTTTCCCATTGCTTCTTTAAAACTGGCATTTTCCATGAAAACAAAACTGTCAATTAGCAGACGATAATTAACACATTCAAAAATATAGCTGCAGTTAAAAATAAAATTTCCAAGCAAACGAATATTTTTATAGCGAAGCAAAATCGTCTAAAAATGTGCGAACAGCCTCTGTAAATGAAATACCAACTATAATTTTCTCATGCGGTTTTCAAAAAGTAAAATTCATTAAAAAATGTAGCAAATACTGAAATACAGTGTTTATTTTTTAAAAAATTCTCAGAACTTTTAATTTCATTCATTAACTTAGATGTAATTTAAACTATATGAAATCTGAATATTTTTATGGAATTCGTTAGCCTGTCAGGACTGTGTGTTCTGTGCATACTCTTGGCGAACATATTCGTGAAATACTGATCTTGAACAGGGAGCTGAATGCAGCTATGTTCTGTGGTAGAAAACTGTGGTTAAGTGGTAGAAGAACTGCACTCAAGAAGGATTTAAAGTCCTCTTTTATTAAACCACAATTATATACAGCCACTTCCCAACTCGGGAGGGATACAGAAAATAATGACCGCACTTGGGTCTAAACTGAACAATCAAATAATTTAAACTAAAGTTAATTAGAAATTAAGTCGTCGTTGCTCACAGAGCTATGAACGCGAGGTTGGCCTCCATGCTAAAGGGTGCGTAGCAAGATTTAACTAATACTAACGCACTTAGATTTCCTTCAATAAGTAATAGAGTAACAGCGCTAAGGCTTAGAATTTAAATACTAGTTGTCAGGCGAACGTCGAACAGAGCAGCCGTGATCTGAGACTAAAAGCTCTTTCACTCTGAGACGTTCCTACCTAATGCTTAAATATAAACTTGGCTCCACTTCAAATTAGCATAAAGCTGAAACGCGCGCTCATTCTAACGGGAAGTTGAAATGAGAACAGATAGGAAAGGCAAATTAAAATAAAACTTTGTTAGTTTAAACTAAAACCTTACAAGACAATATTCATATTTTTGTGCTCATTGTTTGTTGTTGCAACAACTTATTTTCCTTGCGTTTTCGAAAATTGTTCTGAGTCATGGATGTATGTTTATAAATGCGTATTGAAATTTATAAATTTCTTCTCTTTTATTTATCTGTTTCAGTGATTCTCAACCACTGTGCCGCGGCAGTTTTATGTGCCGCCAAATTTTAGAAATGTATATAGTGAAAATTATAATGGGTTTAATTCTAGTACACGGTACACTTGAGAATTGGCGAAATTCGGTTTTTAAGACATTAATGAACGCGACAATTGTGATATCCAAGCCGATTTTGGTGCTGTGGAGCAGAGCGCATTTCGGAGCATTTTCCCGCATGTTCAGTATATGATTTAAATTGAGAAGTTCTGATGGGTGCAGATGGGAGACTAGTTTACTTATCAGACATTTTTGCTATTTTTAATAACATAAATTCAAGTATACAAGGGCCGAAAGATAATGTATTAAACTCAACAGATAAACTGGTGGCTTTCCAGAAACAAATAACTTTATGGAAGAACAAAGTTCAGAAAGGCAATTTGGAAAAGTTTGAGTCAATTCCGAAAGATTTTAATGAAACTATTCATAAAATTGTTATTGACCATTTGACAACATTAGATGAGAGAATTATTCATTATTTCTCAAATTTAGATATAAAAAAATTTGATGGGGTTCGTAATCCATTTGTGATAACGAATACTTCTGTATTTGCTTTCTAATAATCGAGATTTAACTTTAAAATATTCGGAAGAATCAATGAATTCATTTTGGATTAACATTAGATGCGATTATCCCATGATGGCCAGAAAAGCTTTAAAAATATTATTACAATTTTCTAGATCTTATTTGTGTGAATTCGGATTTTCAGTATGAACCAACGTAAAAGCGAGTAAAAGATCGAGACTGTTAAATGTAGAAGACGATAGGAGAGTAGCACTGTAATTTTTACAACCAAATATAAATGAAATGATCAAAAAACATCAAATTCAAATTTCTCATATAAAGTATTCTTATTATTAAACTGGTAATTAATCCCTTTATAAACGTACTGCTGTTTTTATAGTACATATTACTTTATTTTACTTCAAAATTATGATCATAAATTATTTTACGTTTGTATTATAGGTAAGTAAACAACTTTTAAACTTATCTTTTTCTTTTTGTGTGCCGCCAAATTTTGAAATCGTTTAAAGCGTGCCGCGACAGAAAAAGGTTTAGAATGACTGATATATTTATTTCTGAAATTTTTTGCACTGCTTCCCCCTTCAATTTACAAGACAAATTCGTATGAATTAAAAATTTACTGATTTTGAAATAAATTTTGAAAATTGCTTCAAAACTATTTCGAAATTTAAGTTTCTTTTCATAAATTTGAATTTTTTTTCAAAATTCAAATTTATTTTTAAGTTTACTAAAATATTGGATGCTGTTCTATTTTTGGGTAAACTACTTAGCAATTTGAAACGATAATTAAATAGGAAATTGTAATTAAATATATGATTTTTTGTATCTGCTTTCGAATTATAAATTAAAGACGGGAGATAATAATTTTTTACCTTAACATTCATTAAAAGGTTGAATACAAATTATCGTTTGTAGAATAAACGCAATTCTCCCAAACTTTACTCCCAAATTAAAATGCAA
The DNA here is from genome assembly GCA_000611955.2 of Stegodyphus mimosarum. Lineage (NCBI taxonomy): Eukaryota > Metazoa > Arthropoda > Arachnida > Araneae > Eresidae > Stegodyphus > Stegodyphus mimosarum. Next base: position 556,589 of record KK118223.1, on the reverse strand, counting down.
AAAAAAGTGAGTGCAATAGGTATGTTCTCTTTATGCTGTATAAATTTCAATTCGTTTATAACTATTTTTAATAATTTTATAATATGGACTTTTCAGCTCATTTGCAACTTGCTTAATTTATTATTTGAGAAATTAAAGAACTTAAAATTGTTCAAAAAACTTTCATATAACTAACATAGTAAATTTAAAAGAAATTAACTTTCTATTTTAAAGCCTGAAGTTGCATTCTGACGTTTCAAAAAGAGTTTTGTTTTTAAAGAATTTTAAATGTAAAAAATTTTTTAAATAAAAATATTTAGGTTCTTTTGCTTAATAAAAATATGTACATAATAATTTATGCATAGTAATTAATACATAAAGTTTAATACATAATAATTTTTTCCAATGAATAAAATTAAATCTTTACTTCTTAATACAATTAAAACTCAACTCATGGAATAGAGTTTTTAAATTCACGTTTTCAATTCAAATGCAGAAAGAAAAGCTACATCTATTTTGCACCTTTTTTAAAGTGCCATACAGAAAAGCACCATAAAACTAAAAATTATATTACATATTAATTTTAATGAATTACACGTCAGTAGCATAATTTAATGTACAGTATACTTAATTAAATGTTGTTGATATCTTTTAGAGCAAATTTAATCAATCGTATTTTTTGCCATCGATTATATTTATGTACGTTGCACAAACGTTTTACTTAGCTCTTGTAACCTCCTTTCATGCAATTACAGTAAATCTTGGGGTATTCGCCGAAAACTTTGCGGACAAAAACATCTCAGAGAGGAAAATACGTCGTAGAAAACATCGTAGGACAACAGAAACCGGAGAAAAACATTCCAATTCTAAAACATTGTGATATAAAACATTATCGAAAAAATAAAACGATTCAAAAACATCATAAATTTAGAACATCATTGTAGAAAGCATCGTGATGAAAATAAAGCACCTATAAATCATCACATGATGCTAACATCGCAGATAGATAAATTTAGACTTTAAAAGTTTTAAATGATCATTAGCACCCCCAATCAAGCTTTATCAAAGAGATTCTTACTAATCGAACTTCATAGAAAACTTAATTAAATAATAACCATTAATTGTTCACGACGTAAATTTAAAATTCTATTAAAAGCTAGGAGTAACATTAATTTTCTACTCAGTTTTTGAATCATTTTCAGTAATTACTAATCATTTTCAGTTTTTGAATGCTTAAGTCTCCTTTCTTCTTTTTCAATAAAAATTTATTAGTTAATTCAGAAATGGGAAATACAGAGATAAATTTATTCCTCATTCCTTCTTGCGGTCACAAATTAATATGCGAACATGCAATTAAAACTTTTAAAACTTGAAAATAAGTGCTGCGATTATTTATTGGCCAAGAAGCTAGGGGCTAGTTGTAACAAGGGTTTAAAATTTTTTATCTAAATGTTTGCGAAATATAATTTTTATCGTGGGCCATATTGCGTAATTGCACTCAGTGCCCCGCCTAAAGAGGTAGTAAGAGACTGCCGTGCACTTGTTCTTAAATAGCTATTAATGGAAAAAATACTTCCTACATTACTGATTTAAGAAAATTTAACTGATCTTTATACTTCCTTGTATGAAGTAAAGGTAGTATTGTAATCACGAAAAATTCCGGGTTTTATATTTCAACGAAAATATCGATTTTGGCCGCAATCGAATGCAATTTAATGATGTTTCTGCGTGATATCTACGTAAGAATGAAGGAGGATTTTCCCCAAACGAATTATAAAACTGATTTAAAATGGATTCAGAAGCGGTTTTCTCGTGGCACCTGTACGTACGTACTTATGTATGTAAATATTTCGCATAACTCAAAAAAGAGTAACCTCAGAACGTTGGAGTTTTGTATATAAGACTGCTATAACATGTAGTTGTGAACCTTCTATTTGGGTTGCAATCATCCGCTCCAAAAGTATATAAATATATGTATATGTTACGGTGAAACACCGAAATCTGGAGAATGTCGACTTTCACCGGTGAATGTCAACATTCACATAGTCGCTTGGTGTATGTCCGAAATATTTTCCAAATACTCTTATTTCTGACTTACACCAGTGAATATCGACATTCACCATGTACTAATGGTGAATGTTCAATATATAAGAATATTATATTTTCTTCTCCGTCATTCGGTCACGAAAAAACACACAAGTACTTAAAACACACAATACATTCGAAATGAGAAAGGAAAATAATAGAAGTTAAAAAACTTACTTAATTATACAGTACGTAGTAAATGAGAAAATAAAATAATAGTAATAAAAAACTTACTAAATTATGTGATTCAAATCTGATT
>KK118223.1:531524-550971 GCA_000611955.2 Stegodyphus mimosarum | reverse complement strand
AAAAGTGACCCTTTAATTCAAATATTTACAACTCTTCAAATTGAGAGTAAGCCACTACTTGGGCTGAACTAAAATAATATGAAAATAAAGTGTGTTAACAAATTCAATTCCCTAACTTAGCTTAAGTAGGACGGCGAGGGAAGCTGAACTCTTAGTGAAATGCAATTATGCGAATTTCACTAGCAAACACTGGTAATTGCAAATGCCTATGAAGGCGAACTTTCAGTAGACAGAGGAAATCTTTGCGCGCACAGCCTTTCGGCGATAAATCCAAGGCTCTATTTTTCCCCTCGTTAACTCCTGCCTTTTAAACTGCTAACAGATATATGCGATTTGCATAAATATCTCACTCGCGCTAAATTCGGGCAGCAACTGAAACTTTGAGAATTCGATAGGAAAGTTCAAACTAAAAATAATTTGGTTAATTAAAATAATGAATGCTACAACTTTATCTTACAAAAGTCTTCGTACACTTCAAAAAAATCTTGACATATTAGTAAATATTTTTATTTTTTGTTAAATTAATGTTTAGTAGGATATCCTCTAGCATCCACAACACCTTTTAAACCTAGTCTTCCATCCTGACTGTTTTGATGTCGTGCTTTCGTACTCTAACCTCCAGTTCTTTCCGAATGTGTTCTATGGGGTTTAAATCTGGCGACTGAGGTGGGGTTTTCGAAACCTGTGGACAATCATAGAGACGCCACGGGCGAAAGTTGAGAGCCGTATGCTTAGGATCGTTATCGTGATTAAAAATGAAGTTGGTTCCAATACCCAAATTTTGGGCTGATCATTTTAAATTGTCTCTTAAAATATTTAAATAAAGAGAATGATTCTTTATGCTATCCATAAATACCAAATTACCTAGTCCTGATGCTGCTATGCACCCCCACACGAAAACATCTCCACCGCCATGCTTGACCGTTCCAACTAAGTTATTAGAATGAAGTTTCTCATTTTTTCTTCTCCGTACAGTTATTCGACCACCGGAACCAAAAATGTTAAATTTGCTTTTGTCAGCAAATAGGACATGATTCCAGTACGTTTCGGGTGTATTTATCATTGATTTTGCGAATGAAAGCCTAAGCTTTCTGTTTTTCTCACTAACAAAGAATCTTTTACGGGCAGAACGCCCATGTAATCCAGCTTCTCTGAGAACTCGTCGAATAGCTTTGGGCGAAATTGAAGTAGAAAACTTTGCATTAAATACTGCAAAAACTTTTACAGCACATAAACGTGGGTTTTTCACAAATTTTCTAATAATAAATTTCTCATCCGGTTTAGTTAACTTTCTCGATCGACCTTTTCTTAGCTTGTTTTCAATCCGATTTTCTTGTTTACAGCATATTATCGCATACTGCACTGTGGAATGGGATAAATTAACTAATTTAGCGATATTTCGAATTGATTTACCACAAAATTATCAATTTTCGAATGCTGTTTGTAATTTCTTTTACGACTGCGACCCATTTTTCAATAATAAATAGAAAATTATGAAGTAAACAATAAAAAATTAAAGCAAATGATTTTTTAAATGCCACCACAATGCAAAAATTAAAAAAAGCGGCAAATTATCATTCCAATTTTGATTTTATCCAAAAATATTTCAGCGTGCGAAGACTGTTGTGAGGTAAAATGTTTGTCATTTTTTTATTGTTAATTTCTTAAAAATAAAGTTTCGCTATGTTTAAAAAATATTTCATGTAATTTTGTTACGAATAGATTATAGAGCTTATTATCAAAATCTCATTGAGAAAGTTTACTTTTAATGAATGGATAGAGCCCTATTTCAATTGAAAATCATAAGTGTACGAACACTTTTGTCAGCCACTGTGTAGCATTCATTATTTTAATTAACCAAATTATTTTTAGTTTGAACTTTCCTATCGATATCTCAAAGTTTCAGTTGCTGCCCGAATTTAGCGCGAGCGAGATATTTATGCAAATCGCATATATCTGTTAGCAGTTTAAAAGGCAGGAGTTAACGAGGGGAAAGACAGAGCCTTGGATTTATCGCCGTAAGGCTGTGCGCGCAAAGATTTCCTCTGTCTACTGAAAGTTCGCCTTCATAGGCATTTGCAATTACCAGTGTTTGCTAGTGAAATTCGCATTATTGCATTTCACTAAGAGTTAAGCTTCCCTCGCCGTCCTACTTAAGCTAAGTTAGGGAATTGAATTTGTTAACACACTTTATTTTCATATTATTTTAGTTCAGCCCAAGTAGTGGCTTACTCTCAATTGGAAGAGTTGTAATTATTTGAATTAAAGGGTCACTTTTAAACCCTCCTTCTGACTTTGTAGTTCTTCAACACTAAAGGACATAGCCTAGATTTGCTCACTGTCCTCCACATAGGGTTTCCCAGTTTATGCTCACGAAGAAAGGCAAGAGATTGAAGGAGAAACCTTACAACTGTACCTTAATGATTCTAATAAGCATCAGCCATCGGAGGCTACATCACGACGATGTACACTCTGTGACACCACCAAAAAGCCTGTAACAACAGTGTGAGAATGCAGCACACGCAAAGTTGCACTCTGCTTCGAAAAGAAAAACCGTTTCCATGTGTACCATAGAGATTGATTTATAGGGATGTGTCCTGTGGGCGGTGATCACTGACACTAACCACCAAAAGTGGTCATTCTTTTTCACGCATTTTGGACAAAATATATGTAATTGTTGCAAATAATTTCATTATAACACCTATAAGAAATAAAACAACAGTTTTGCTGAAAACGTTAATTGCCTTTTCCCGCTCCTCAAACAGTTAAAATTAAATTGTTGAGATATTAATTTAGATATACATACACTCCCGTGTTAAAAGGTTCTTCTTTATTCAGTATTTCTTAGATCTGATCACGTTCGTGAAAAGTATTCAGCTTTATTTCTTTACAAGTATTTTTAATCTAATAACACAATGATCAATGCTTCTGCTTTTAGCAAAAACGCAACATTTTGTAATTTCAATCAACACTTAAACTCGAATCCCCCACCTCGTTTCACAGTAATTTTATCCCCTCAGCAACCTTACGAAGGTGCAGGACATCTTCCCCCTTCACGCGTCGGTCAACGCTTGCAAAGTGTCGCCATTTCTAATGAATGTGTTTAAAAGGGGGGGAAGGGAATGGCCCGGGGCAGATGGTCGATGATCCAACCCCGATTCACCGCCTCCCTCCCGACTTCCCCCCTTTTCATCTTAATGAACCCGCCTGCCATCTGCCGTCATGCCCCAAGATCATTGGCTTCAATAGCTTATCACTTTTGTTGGGGAAGGCTCGGGTTTTTTTATTAGGGATATTGTGTTTTATACCCGCCTTATAGGCGTTAAGTTAAATTAATTTGTCCTGCAGGGAGGGTAGGTGATGATACCGTTGTAAAAAGGGATTACGAACCCCCTTTGCTTCCCCCCCCCCTGCTCGTCGTGGTATCTTTCCGAAATTGACATTGATGAGAAAAGGATGGTCTTGCTCAAGAGGAAAGTAAATAGTGACCAAGGGATTTTTGACGATGGATGCTGTCTGCTCGAATAATGATTGCGGAGTGATTAGTTTCCGTATGACGGTGGGTAGGAAGAATGGGGCGACCTGTTTGTAGGAAGTGTCGATTTGGATTGTTGTAGTAGGATTCAAATTTGGAATTAGGTTGAAGTATGACATCTTGTTGATAGCTGGGGAAAATTATAACCTCTTGTGCTCGAAAAATATATCTCGTTATGGTTGTGTTTGAGTATAAATTTACATATAATTGGAGCGTTTTCATTGCCGTTTTTAAAATGATGCTGGGGAGCAGAATTTAGCTGTTTTGTAACTTGCTGAGAAAGAAAGATTCTTTTTTAGGGACAGATTTTTTATTACACAAGCCTGCAAGGTCTGTATTTTTTAAATTTTGATAATTGATCCGTATGTATTTTTCAACTCTAAATCCGAATTCTTTATTATAACGTCAGGACGTTTTGCAGATTGTAAATTTCAGAATTGCTAAAATGTCCAATACTTGCTAAAATATGAGACTTTAAAAGAGACATCAAATTTTTCTTTCTTATTACTAGTTCTTTTTGGCTTATAATAAGCATAGGGATAGCAAAAAAGCTGAGAGGTCCATTGAATTCTTCACTTTTCTAATGAAAACTGCTATAAATGAGCCCTTTTCTATTTTATTCAATTTTTCATTTATTTCCATTATTAGTCCAAAGGGGCTTTGTCCCTGAAGGACTATTGTTTTCGTTTTGCGATTTTGCGTCGAAAACATTAAAAGTCTGTATCACTTTTCAAACTGTTGCCACCCAATATTGCAGTCCTGTATTATATTTAAAGAAATTAAATAATGAAGAATGTGCCTGAATGTGTGTATGTTTCTCGCATTGTGATAAAACGACGGTACCTAGAGCCATCGAATTTTGAATGACGTAATCCTGCTGCGAATATGGGCATCTGGAAGCCCAAATTTGAAATTTAGAATTTGGTTTATTATCGATTTCATATTTTGTGAAACTTTTGTCAGGACTGTGTGTTCGGTGCATATTCTTGGCAAACATCTTCGTGAATTAAACTGAGTCCTGATTTTGAACAGGGAGCTGAATGCAGCTATGTTATGTGGTAGAATACTGTGATTAAGTGAAGGAATAACTATACGTAAGAAGGATTTAAAATCCTCTTTTATTAAACCACAATTACGTACAGCCACTTCCCAACTCGGGAGGGATACAGAAAATAATGACCGCCACTTGGGTCTAAACTGAACAATCAAATTAATTTAAACTAAAGCTAAATAGAAATTAAATAGTTGTTGCTCACAGAGCTATAACGCGAGGTTGGCCTCTAAACAAAATGGTGCGTAACAAGATTTAACTAATACTAACGCACCTAGAAGTACTTCAATAAGTAACAGCGCTACGGCTTATAATTTAAATACTAGCTGGTCAGGCGATAGTTGAATGGAGTAACCGTGGTCTGAAACTAAAAGCTCTCTCACCCTGAAAGGTTTCTACCTTTTGCTTAAGTAAAACCTGGCTCCACTTCAAATTAGCATAAAGCTGAAACGCGCGCTCATTCTAACGAGAAGTTGAAATGAGAAGAGATAGAAAAAGGGCAAATTAAAACAAAACTTTGTTAGTTTAACTAAAACCGTACAATTTAACGAATTTTTGATTAACAAACTCGAGGATTTCAAACGAGCTATGGCAACGTTGTACAGAAAAAACATTTTTATCTCCAGCGCGCGAGACTGTGTATCGGAAACTCTAAAGGTATACTTATTTTAAAATAAGGAAGAAAAGATTTAAGTAAGAAAGAAGTTGCTTTAAGGCATCGACTTAAATAGTTCTCTTACTCATTTGCATTCACTGTGTTTCTGAATTTATTTACATTCTCGCAGGAAATTGTAAGCTGAAATTAGAGTAAGATAGGAAAGGTACAAAACTGAAAATAACTGTTAATAAACTTAGGATAGACCTTACAACATTAATTAGTTTTATTTAAAAAAATAAAGATTTAAGCAATTTAGGAATGAGTTTATTCCTTCTGAATCGCTCTCTACATTGCGTTTTAAAAACCTTATTAAGTTCATAATACGAAAATTGTATTCACAGTAAACAATACTGGTTAGTAAATAAATTTCCGTAATTGCAAATACATTAGTTACCTTTTACATAAACATTATTACAAATCCATTAGTAAAGGATAATGGACGCACAAGTTTTTCTTTCAGTAATTTTGTTGAATTTGATTTTTCTGTTAGTTTAGCTCTTTACACGATGCGTCCGCTTTATAACATGTGCAGTCACAGAATTCCTAGACGTTACTAAGCAGCCAAAATTACTCACTTCTCAGAATTAGCCATAATATGAATTCCTTGTCTGATTATTAATCTTTAACCGCAGAGAGGCCATGTATATCGTTGCGCAAACACTCAATTAAACTTGCCCCACCCGACCAAAACTCCGTGAACATGATACATACACTAATCGCAGATGTAACTAAAGACGCGGATACCAACTGCAGTCATTGTAATGCGATAAATGGAGTCGGCTGTAGATTTTTCTCTCAAATGAACATCGCATAACCAAGTAAAGCGTTTTTTTTAATTTAATAAATCGAACTTATTTATTTCACAAATGAATGAAATTTAAAATTGTAAAATTTAGTAAATAAATGTAGGAACAAATTTGTTATTGATGAGAAAGTACAAAGATGATATTATCGCACAAAAATACCGTTAAAAAATTAAAAACCGTACAGTAAAATTATGCTCAGTCGTTCACTAAATTAAGACCTTTATTTAAGGCGTGTTGGAAGCCAAAAATCTTCAAAAAATATTGATTTGGGATTTTTGCATTTTCAAATTCTCTACACTTTTAGCTTTCTAAAAATACTATACTTTAAACTCTATGAAAAGTAGAACTTTAAAAAAATCTAGTTTTATTTTATCATCTAATGCTTTGATAAATGAGGAATTTTACATAAAAACGCGTTTTTCTCCAAAACGTGATTTTTTTATACTCGATGTACATCTTAACACGTGTACAAAACCCTAACAGTATTGGCACTGTTGCGATGTACATAATTATATGTTATTTGTATAGAAAAAAGATTGCATTTTATAGAGGGTTCGTTACAAAGTTTTAGAGCGATTTCGATAAAGAACTTATCAGGTATTTGTCCCCTCCTTTCGCTATGGCTTCTTAGTGTAATTCTCAGGAACTACTGCTCCCAGGTACCTAAAATTTTTATGGCTTATATATATTTTCTAATATTTACTGAAATGTGCTTTTTGTGATAAATTAAGATAAGAAAATTTCACAATTTTTTTTTTGCGTGAGAAAAGTGCTAAATTTTACTAGGCCTAATAAAATAGTCTATAAATTAGTCTAAAATTCAAAATGTTTCAAAAGCTCATTTCAATATAATCAGATAGGTGTACGTTAATTACACAAAAAATTTCAAGAGTATATCTACAGCAGATTTTGAGAAAAGTACATTGAAAATGGCCAATTTAACATTGTCGGTATAGGGGGTTCCGACACCCCTTAACGACGTCTGATTCGATTAAAAAAAGTGTTTTATTTTAAACTGTCGTCGTAACACGTGTACAAAACCCTAACAGTATTGTCACCGTTGCAATGTACATAATTATATATTATTTGTATAGAAAAAAGATTGCATTTTATAGAGGGTTCGTTACAAAGTTTTAGAGCGATTTCGATAAAGAACTTATAAGGTATTTGTCCCCTCCTTTCGCTGTGGCTTCTTAGTGTAATTGGAAGTATAATGCGCACGTATTCGAGAGGTCTAGGGTTCGAGTCCTGGCGAGGGCACTCTAACATTTCTTACGTCTCTTCCTTCAAAATAATCAAATGACAAATTAGAAAAATCTAATGCAGACGCCATATGACTTCCTATTAAGCCTATTAAATTACACGCAATTTGTGCTGCATTTCGTTTAAACTTATTTCCTCGAATTTCTTTAGAGATTCATTTCTCATTCAATTAACTCAGTTCTCCCTTTGCGGCAAGGCAAAAATACGTAAAACCACAAAATATCTTCATTAAAAATTTAAACATATAGAAAAACATAAAACACCAAATACAGTTAAAGAAATTATAAAAATAATTTTTATAATTAAAATTAAGAGTTTCTACACAAAAAAAAGCAATTCGGCCTGCGGGCAAGAAGGCAGATTATTCTTTGCACAAACCTGAAATTTTCTTTAGGTCCAATCAGTTGATTAGGGAACAAAATTCAGAAAACATCCGCTCTTCGGCGCCTTTAAAAAGAACTGTTATGGATTTTGTGCATAGATTATTTTAGTGCAATTATATGTGAAATTGCTGTACTTTTCTGTATATCATGAAAAGCTGACAGAAATGATGATATGCCGAAAAAATAGGAATACAGGGGCAAGTCTATTTGACACTGAGTAAATGGCTATCTCGCCAAATTATGAGATATCGCCAAGCTGGCAAAGATTTCGGCGACTGGCGATATTTTGGTCCTGTTCCTGTAATGGGTACTGTAATTGAATAAATGTAATTGACACCGTTTTATTACCTGTAACCGTATCCGACCCTCATTATACCTTCCAGTAAAGTACTTCCTTCGAAGCAGAAAATTCTAGAAATATCTCGGCGGCCGGCGACTTCGGAATATTGAGTTATCCCTGAAAGTTTCGTCTTTTAGATGTTCTCTGCGTTGTATTTAATGTTCTCAGTAGTTCGAAGTGTAACTACTGATTGTACTCTGTAATACTGTCATCACCTGTATGAGTATTTCTGTGGAAAGTTCCCAAACTCTGAAGTGTTTCTTTTGATAAAATGAATTTTATCAACCTACTATCATCGGACGTGTGTGCATTGTATCTATTACATACCAGTACGCACTCAACAAAACGTTGCCTGTAAAACTGTTTTCGCCGTAATAAAGCTGTAGCCGTTAGAAAAGCTACACGACAGGCGCACCGTCAAATTTGAAAAGGAAAATCTGAAGACAGCTATTTCCTTCTTCAGATTTCAGTTTCTTCTTCTGCTGCTGACAATCGACGTTTTTGAAAAACTTTTTGACAGAGTTATTATCCCAAAAGGACTATTAGTCTCGAAACACGATTTTGCGTTGTTTCATTTTTCATTCGAGTCTGTTTGCATTGGAATATTATTTCATATTTAATGTGTCTGTTATTAAATTAATATACTAAACTATTTATCTAATAGATGCAGCTCTTAAGAAAATTATTTTTTTTTACTTTTGAATAAAAACGCATTTAATTCATGAGATATCTGAATAAAAACATATAATATTTTTATAGAATTGTAAAGTCATTTAGAATTATTTCGATGTCAGGATATTGAAGAAATTTGCAATGCTCTCACCAGCATTCGAACTGCAGACCTCCCGAATACGCGTCGAGTTGCTTCCAGTTGCACCACGAAGTCAGGCGGAAAGGAGGAAGAAAGTATCTTATAGAATTACGTTGCATATTTTTTCGCTTTTGAAATATACAGAAGACATTTCTCCCTCCTTCTTAACATGCCTTGGTGGTGTAGTAGTGAGCACGCTCGGCGCGTATTTGAGAGGTCCGTGGTTCGAGTCCCGGCGACGGCATTGCTCATTTTTCATCTCTCCTGTGTTCAAAAATTACCTAATGTCTCCAGAATACAATATTCTCATATTAATTTCACTGTATATTAATATAATATCCTATTTTTATAGGATTCGCTGTTCAATCTGGGGCATCTCTATAGATAATTTCGACTGATAAATCATATTAAACTTTGAAAGAGAATTTTTGAAAGGTCACTAAAATTTAAAACTTTCAGATTCTTTAACCAGTTTTTATTAAGTTTGTTCTTAACAAAGTAGGAAATTATAAGGTATTTTCACCCTCCTTTCTGCATGCCTTAGTGTAACTATTAACAGACTCGGCGCATATTCTAGAGGTTCAGGTTAGAGTCCCAGCGAGAGCATGGCTCATTTTCATGTTTCCTGCTTTAAAAAAAATTTAATACCTCTGCTGTGACGAACTAAAATGTGATGGATTATGATTCTTGATCACCAAGATTTGGCGACAGGGTCCTCTATTCTTCAGTCGCCCTTTAAAAAAGAGGAACTATATTGTTCTTCCTTTCTGCATGCTTTCTTGGTGTAACGGTTAACACACTCGGTGCTTATTCTAGGGGTCCTTCAGGTTCCTAACATTGAAATATTCTAAGTTATTCCACAGTGATGCCGCAACTAAAAGGCTGTAGATGATCAGTCTTCACCACCAGGATTTGGCGATTGGATTCCCTAATCCCCAGTCGCTCTTTAAAAGGGGAAGTATACTAGGTATTTTGTCCCTCCTTCCGCCATGCCTTCGTGGTCTAATGGTTAGCACACTCGGCGCGTATCCGAGAGGTCCAGGTTCGAGTCCCGGCCAGGGTATTGCTCATTTTTCATGTCTCATGCTTTAAAAAGAAAAAGTATGGCGATCTATAGTGGCGCCCGAACTAAAAAAGGATGAAAGATGATCCTTCACCATCAGGATCTGGCGATTGGGTTCCCTAATCCCAAATCACCCTTTAAAAGAGGGAGTATATATAAGGTATTTTCTCCCTTTCTGCATGTAAAGACGCTGAACACTGGTAGTTCGGTCCAAGGTTCGAATCCCGCGAACGGGCTCGCTGCATGGGCGTTTTCGTGGTTTTCCCCATGTGTAACGTGTTTACGAGCCAGTTTCCCTTAAAAAGTCCTCCACGAAGGCATCCCTCCCTTTATGCAGATAGCCCTCGTGTGCTTTGCCATAACTGAATAACCTAACCTAACCTAATCTTTCTGCATGTCTTCGTGGCGTAACGGTTAGCACACTCGGCGCGTATTCGAGAGGTGCATGTTCGAGTCCTGTGGAGGGCATTGCTCATTTCTTATGTCTTCTGCTTCAGAATAACCTAATGTCTCTACAATATAATTTGACCTGTAGTTATTCAGGAGTGTTTCAAAGAACTGCAAATTTTAATTTTTTAAAGCTGTAGCATTTATTTCAATTAAATATTTGAAACTTTCGTTAGGAATATGAAATTACAATCAAAAACTAAAAAAATACGGATATAGACTTTATTTTACAGTAGATGATATTTTATAAATAGTTGAATATAAAAAAATATTTCAGACTGTTTAGAGTTTTACTTTTGCTTCTTAGTTTTAATTTGAAATGGGCCTGAAACAGCCATTTCTACTCGAAACTTAATCTTGTAAATTTGTATAAAAAACAATAAACGTAAATCTGCAATTAAAGCTAATATTATAATTATAACTGTTAAAATACTTAAAAAAAACTAGAAGCACGTAATAGTAGTAGAAAAAAACCCTGAGCGAAACTTAAAATAACAAGGCTAAGATTTAGTAGATATTTTCAAGTATTCAAAAAGCAATTGAGTGTTCAAAAGCAAGTATTCAAAATTATTCAAAAGATCAAGCATTCAAAAGTATTCAAAAGAGCAAGTATTCAAAAGTTAAAGTCAAAAGTCTTGAGCAAATATTGAAAAGAGTTCTCTTAGCAGAATATAATTGTAATGTTCGTCGTTAATTATATTTTAATCAAATTTCAATGAAGAATGAATGATTAAAGATAATACGTTTTTTCATAAATATTCAGTTTCTTTTTAAAAACTTCACACTATCTTTTTATATCATAATATAATGAAACATATATTGATATATGACCATAACAAAATCATTTACATTTAAGCAGAAATGATATGATTCTGATTCTTCAGGTCATTAAATTGATGTAAAATTCATTTTCCCTTGAATCATGCAAACTCTAAGCATCATTAATGTCACCAGATGATTTATTTATCTTGCATTTTTATTTTTCTGACTTTTAAACATGATCTGTCTGTATTTTCTTTAAGTGTTCAAACTATCTACTATCGTGTATTTACTACATGTACATCATATATAGTAAGTTATTTCTTTGTACAATTTTGCATCCAGCCTTGGAGAGAATGTTATAATAATTTGCATATTTTATCCAAAACCGGTAAATTCTGTTAGTAAAAAAAGATGTATTTTAGTATGTCAACTATATGGAACTTGATTTGTATTATTACTTAAGCTCTATTTCATGTAAAATTTACTGTAATATATTATAAAAAGCAACGTTATCATGCCCTTTTATTACAACAGCTTGCATAAATTGATGCTTTATTTTAATAACCACTAAACTAGTCGTATTTAATAATCCTCTTCTCGTGTTAAATCAAACTTTCTAAAAATAATTAGGTGTTGTATGTTTTTGCTAGATTTCAAATATGCTTCGAATGTTTTGCTAAATTTCAAAACCAAAACTTTGCTACCAAATTTTGGTTTATTTCTTGTTCAGAGGTAAAAGTTTCAGAGAAGATTAGAAAGATTAATTTCGGGGATTAAAAGTTTGAAAGAAGGTTAGAATTTTAGTAGCCAGGAAACACGAAATGTCAAAAGTGTTCCTTGCCAGGACTCAAAATTGAGACCCCTCAGTTGCTAGGTGGTCATAATAAACACTTACACCACTTCAGCGCGCACGTGAGATTGCATTTATTTCTTTTGCATTTATTTCTTACATTCTCCTCCCCTCAAATGGCGACTGAAGGTGAAACACGTGATCCTGTCAGTTAGATTCAGATGGTGACGGGTTATTTTCCGGCAAAACTTAATTCTGGTGCCAGTATAGTTAAAATTACGATTTTTCGAAGCCAGGAAGTTTCAGAAATCAACTGTTGACCTCATCAGAATTGTTAGCTAGAATAAAGGACACGACACTTTTTCCTAATACGAATTATAAAACTGATTTAAAATGAATTCAGAAAAGACTTTTTTCGTGGCGTCTGTACGTATGTATGTATGTATGTATTTCGCATAACTCAAAAACGACTAGCCTCAGAACGTATATAGGACTGCTATAGCATGTAGTTGTGCACCTCCTTTTTTGGTGGCAATCGTCTGCGTCAAAAGTATATATTATATAGATATGAATCCATTTTAAATTAGTTTTATAATTCGTTTTGGGAAAAAGAGTCTTTTATTCTGTCTTTACGTACAGATGTCACGCAAAAACATCTTTAAATTTGTAAGGTTTTAGTTAAACTAACAAAGTTTTATTTTAATTTAAATCTTTCTATCTCTTCTCAATTTCAACTTCCCGTTAGAAGAAGCGCGCGTTTTCAGCTTTATACTAATTTGAAGTGGAGCCAAGTTCTACTTAAGCAAAAGATAGAAACCTCTCAGTGTGCGAGAACTTTTAGTCTCAGATCACGGTCATTCTATTCGACGTTCGCCTGACCAGCTAGCAGTTAAATTCTAAGCCATAGTGCTTGCTACGTGATTGCTTATTGAAATAAATCCAAGTGCGCTAGTATTAGTAAATCTTGCTACGCACCATTTAGTTAGAGGCCTACTCCGCGTAGAGCTCTGTGAGCAAAGATTAATTAAATTTCTATTTAGCTTTAGTTTAAATTATCTGATTGTTCGTTTAGACCCAAGTATGGTCTTTTACTTTCTGTATCCCTCTCGAGTTGGGAAGTGATTTGTAAATAATATCGATTTAATAAAAGAGGATTTTAAATCCCTTTCAAGTGCAGTTATTCTACAACTTAATCACAGTATCTACAACCAGAACATAGCTGCATTCAGCTCCCTGTTCCAGATCAGGACTTAAGGACTTTTAAGGAGTTCCACAAAGATGTTTGCCAAGACTACGCACAGAACACTCAGTCCTGACAGATATACCCACTCTGTTACTCGGCTCCGTGAGCTCAGTTTTCTTATTCTTATATGTTGGTAAATTGTACATTTTGTGCTTTAAAAATGATTTAACTATGTTGTTCTAATCTTCCCGTTAATGTTTTTATGCCTTTGGTTAACCTGATTGCAATAGTTGTAGAATTATCCACAATTTAAAAGTAACGTCTTCTTTAATTATTGCGAATTAAATAGTGCTTAATCCATTCCGAAATTCTCATTTTAGTTACTAAAGTATCCCATATATTGGCTCAGCACAGCGTCGACAACAAATTAACTCCATTTCTACGCCTTCCGTGTATTTTTGCCGAGTGAGTCCAAAAGTAAACTTTCAGTTTTGTGCACAAATCTGCCTTCTTGTCTTCTGGCCGAGTTGTTTGTTTTTGCGTAGAAACTGTAATTTTAATCGTAAGTATTGTTTTTTGATTGTTTTAACTGCATTTGGCGTTTTAGTTTTCTCTGTATCTTTCAATTTTTAATCAGATATTTTGAGTTTTTATGTATTTTTACCTTGTCGCGAAATGAGAATTGAAAGAGAAATATATCTCTAATGAAATTCGAGGAAATAAGTTTAAAGGAAATGCAGGGAAAGTGCGTATAATTTAATATTTTGAACAGGAAGTTTATGTGATGTACACATCAGATTTTTTTCAAATGATTTTACCATAGCAGCCATATTTGTTTACATTTGAAACTTAGCAGAATAGTGGATTTGTTGCCAATCTAGAGAAACTAAGCTTCGCAACAACAAAGATAGCGTCTTCTTTTATTATTTCGAATTAAATCATTCTTAATCCATTCTGGATTATCATTTAAGTTATCAAATTATCCCATACATGGACTAAGCATAATGTGTACAAAAATTAAGTCCGTGTCTTTTGACGAGCGAGACCAAAAGTGTAGTTTTAGTTTTTTGCACCGAAAAACCTGTCTTCTTGCCCGCTGGCCGAATTGCTTGTTTTTGCGTAGAAACTCTAATTTTGATTGTAAAAATTGTCTTTTCAATTGTATTTATGTTTTATATTTTTATATATTTTTCAATTTTTAATAATGATATTTTGAGGTTTTATGTATTTTTGCCTTGTCGCGAAGTGAGAACTGAACTTAATAAAAAATATGTCTTTAATGAAATTAGAGGAAATAAGTTTAAATGAAATGCAGGAAAAAAATGCGTATAATGTAATAATCCGTACAAGGAAGTTATGTGGTGTACACATCAGATTTTTTTCAATTAAGAACTTAAATTTTTTTTGAAAGCTCGAGTTTTTAATCTTCGAAGGCCGCTATCCTGATATTTTAATACTTTGGTAGTAGTCTCTACTAAATCTAAAATGGTAATAAATCAGTTCATACTAGGGAAAAAAAGTCTTTTAATGGCTTGTTTTTTAGACAATTAGATAAAAAGATAAAAAGATTTTTAGGTATTATTATTAAAAAAATCCTAACTTTGTCACTGACTACCACTGTATACTAGTTTTCATGATTACCTCTTTCTCATAAAATATATAATTTTACTGACATTCTTTGTAATATTTTTAAACATTATGTGCCTGCAAAGAAGCCGGTAGTGGTTGCGTGTTTTAATTTCACTTGTATTTAAAATGTATGATTTAGGCAATATGCTCCAAGAAATATAGTTTATGATTAAAAAATTCATGCAAAAGTTATGGCGTTCTTTACCACTTATCGATAAAACTATTGCTAAACTGGAAAAAGAGATTTGTATTTTATCTAGAGCACGCCATTGCGCAATAAGTGATCTCCGAAAAATAAACGTAATTTAAATGTACGCTTTGATGTCACGGGTAATTGGAATGCTCTCTGTTTTTCGCATGTGTAACGTAAACACGTAATGGAAGTGAGAAAGAATTATCGGAGAACAAACCTCTGAAAAATAAGAAATGCCAATGTGCCTTGCAGAAGAACCATTATTGGTCACAAAAGTCTCTCGTAAAATTGGGTCTCCTGCTTTTAAATGCTTTACTTTTAAATGTTATAAGTATGCAAAACAGAATCAAAATAAATATAAAATTGCTGAAGATTGCTAATCTGAAAACTTCTGATTACAGCCTGAAATCTTTAGAGACTGGAGTCTCTAAAGACTTTGGGACTTTAGAGACTTGGAGACCAATACCAATTTGACTACCCGAAAGAGAGGGGTCGTTATAATTTAATTTGATTTTGTCTTGCTGTTACACCTTGGTATTTTAATGAAATGTATTTTAAATTATTTCATGTTTTAGAATTTTACACATTTTAATCCAAAGCGGCTTTGTCGCTGAAGGACTATTGTTTTCGTTTTGGCAATTTTGCGTTGATTCGCTATAAATGTCCGTTTCACTTTTCAAATTGTTGCCACCAAACATTATCGCATTGTATTATATTTAAAGAAGTTAAATAATGAAGAATCTGCATAAATGTATGTATGTTTCTCGCATTGTGATAATAAAACAACGATACCTTGAGCCATCCAGTTTTGAACAACGTGTGTTTCCACCCGAATATGGGCATCTGGAAGCCCAAATATGGAATTTGTTTTATTATCTATTTCATATTTTGTAAAGCTTTAACGTATTTTTGATGAACAAACTCAACGATTCCAAAGCTGCACTCTACGGGGGGGGGAGACCTTTTTATCTCCAGCTCACAAGATTCTGTATCGGAAATTCTAAAGATACGCTTATTTTAAAATTATTTTGCGATATTGGTGTTGAACTGAATTTTATGCTTTGACACGTAGAACATGATATTTAATAAATAAAGGTAACACACAAAACGTTAAAAAAACGCCTCTTTGGACGTAATTTAAAAATCTGAAACATTTCAGTTTTTTTTTTTAATTCAATATTATGAGGCATAAGCATCTTTGTAGAGTCATGAGGTATTTTTTAAGAAGAGGATTGATGAAATATGAGCAACATCTTCGCCGGGAAGCGAACCACGGACCTCTCGGTTACGCGTCGAACGTGCTGACCACTACACCACGAAGGCATGCGAAGAACGCTGGAGAAATACCTTGTAACTTCATATGAGCATTGATCGCTTTATTAGTGTTGGATGTTATACTATTCAAGTGGCTTTAACCTCGTCTGTCTATTTGTATATATGTCTGTTTTATCTATGAGCTGTGTTTTAAGTGTGTGACGTGTTTCGACGCGTAAAACCTCTAAAGTTTTGCGCCAACATATCCACACACCACCACCACCACCTTTAGAGACTGGTATTAAAATTATTAAAATACTTTTTAAAATGTAAGGAATGTAAAAAATCAATCAACTGTCTAAAACAGTTACTATGAAAAAGAAAAAAATGTACAATGCTTTTAATAAACCCAGGTAGTTTCATTTCTCACGAGCCGAGCTGGTAGTAATAATAACAAGGATATAAAACTGCTATTATTGCTTTGAAATCGCTTAGTTTGTCAATCAGTAACAAAGAGAATAATTTTAAAGGAAACATTAAATATATTACGGCTTTTCCGAATTGCAAAATACTAGCGCGGATAATGTAAAAATATATTTTTTTTTTCAGCAGCAATTATGGCAGCGGCAATTTTGTTGCGTGCGTACGGGTTGGTAATAGACTGAATGCAAAAATCTGATGAAAAGTTAATAAAATTTATTTCTTTTCACAAGAAATAAAACAAAATGCTGAAATTTTTCCTCACAGATATTCTTACAATACCACAATATCACACAATAGTTATATTTTAAACTACTAAAACGTTAACTAGAACTCAATTCAAAGCGCAGAGAAAGCTAATCCGATCTCACAGCGAATTCGCTACAGTCAACAACAACAAATACGTAAACAACTTGTAAGGTTTATTCTAAGTTTATTAACAGTTATTTTAAGTTTTGTATCTTTCCTATCTTATTCTAGTTTCACCTTACAATTTCCTGCCAGAATGTAAATTCAGAAACGCAGTAAATGCAAATGAATAAGAGTAGTATTTAAGTCGATGTTTTACCGATTTCGAGAGAGAGTCTGATTTCCTGACTAACGCGCGTTTACCTTTGGCTACGTTCTATCTAAGTTACTACGCTCGGCCATACCTTAGGCCCTTGCTTGGCTTCGCCGATTAAATTAATACTTAGGGGCCAACTAATTAGATTTGTGATAGGTTCGGCTATACCTTTCAGATAGCTTAGTTAAGCTAGTTTAGTTTAATTTAAATTTATTATTATTTAAGTTCAAGCCCGAATGGAGGCTTCGGGTAAAGTTCCAAGTAGGAACTGATTGTAAATATTTTGATAAATAAAGGGCAGTGAACCCGTCTTAAGTCTTGCGTGTTTTGTTGTTACACTTATATTCGCTTGTAAGTGTTCGTGGGGTTCTAAGACAGAACTTTGCAATTAAATAAGTAAAACCCCGCAAACTATAACTTAGTAAGCAACTGAACTGAGATGTTTTTCTCCGGCTTTTATAAGCTTTTTAATCAATCACTAGAAGCTTCTCGTAATTTCTGGAAAGCAAAAGAGTAGAATTACAGTTACAGCTTGCATTATTTCAATTTAAATATAAATTACGAGATATCTATTTATTAAATGCACGTGCTCTTGTATTTTTACGTTTTTGGCGTAGACTTCTCTTAAAACTCGTCACGCGCTGCATTACACGGGGAAATAAAATAATTTTAATTGCAATTCTACCAAAAAAAAAAGTTAACTAAGTACAAAATCCGTAATTTCTTTTAAATCATTGAGTTTGCTAGTCAAAATTTTATTCAAAATCCGAAACTAGATTCAAATCAAAAGTGGATGGCTCTACCTGCCGTCTTCTTTTGCAGTGCGAAAAACACACTATGTACAGATTCTTCATTATTTAGGAACAGAAACTCCCAAATTACACAAATGAAACTACATCTAAATTGGACCAGTTAGTGTGAGGGACCGACAGACATAAGTCCATATTCTAACGCTGTGTTGTAGTCCATATTATAACGCTGTGCTGTAGCGTCTTCTAGTGTGTTTGGAGATCATGGACTGGTAGGTTCTACTGAAAGACTGAGTAGCGAATTCTCGCTAGGTATTGAAAGAACAAGATGACTGCAGGAGAAGGTTTTAATAACCTTTTTAATTTAACTAAACTGAACAAAAACTCAGTCACTCTGTGCTCACAATTAACCATCACCACCACTTGTGACTTAGTAACTTGAACAGAAAATAAAATGTACACTGTTAAAAAAAAAAAAAAAAAAAGACAGTTCTATATCTCCCGTTCTACGGAGCAGATTGACGAAATTCAAATTGCGTATTTCATGTCTCGAAAGCGCCACGACTTAGGATATGTATTAGATTTATATATAGCATTGTTCAAATATAGATATTCTGACAGAAAATCGGACTTTTACTGAAATGACACGCCAATTTTTTCCTATATTTCGATTCTACGACTGAAATGATGCCAGACTGCCAAGTTTCGTAAAAATCGCAGGAGTAGTTTTTAAAAAATGAGCTCTCAAAATTTTAGCTTCTCAATGTTAATTGAATTTGATATATATTTATTAATACATCTTTTTTTATGAAACTTATTGGACTCCTTCTTATACAGTTCGAAATTTAGGTTCTTTCCAAACAAAATTCGCCCATTTTTTATGATTTATTTTTCAAATTTGTGTTTTTAAATAATTTTTATACATTTTTCGAAAACAAATTTGAATTATAACCTATAAAATTTTTGCAATCGTCTTAAAATTACCATCATGTTAAAGTAGATGTATTTCTAAGCATACCTGAAAAAAATTAGAGCTTTTTATTCAAAATTTCCGAAGATATACGTGAATTTATATATTGGCGCGTTTTGAAATTTGGCATATTTGTTAAAAGCGATAATAACAAAAATGCGGTTTACGCACTTTGTTAATATTATTTGAAAGTAGAAGGATGGTGTCTTTTTTTCCTCTCATCCATTATGTAAAAAGGCAGGAACGATGGGACTTTTTTCCCTCTCCTGCGCAGAAGGGAAGGAAAATAGTTTTCCACATATTAAGAAGTTCGCCAAGTGAATTATTCTTGGCTCAAACTGAATAAAAATTCCCCAAGTTAAATTTTTGAATTTCTCCGTAAATTTCGCACCAAATTTTACAAAATTTAATAGTTAGGCATAATTTCAGTCGTAGAATCGAAATATGGAAAAACATTGGTATATTATTTCAGAAAAAGCCCCATTTTGTGTCAAAATACCTATGTAATAATGCTA
>KK118223.1:510730-524732 GCA_000611955.2 Stegodyphus mimosarum | reverse complement strand
CCTACAAAACCTAATTTCTTAGCTATTATACAATGTGACTAATTTACTTGGATGTCAAAAAAATTTATTACTTCCTTGTCCGAAGTAAAGAAAGTATCGTAATCACGAAAAATTCCGGGTACCAGATTTCAACGAAAATATCCATTTTGACCGCTATCGAATTCAATTTAACGATGTTTTTGCGTGATATCGGTACGTAATGACAGAATAAAGGACTCTATTTCCCTAAACGAATTATAAAAGTAATTTAAAATGATTCAGAACAGATTTTTTTTCTTGGTACGTATGTATCTCGAATAACTCAAAAACGAGTTGACTCAGAACGTTGACATTTTGTATATAGGACTGCTATAACATGTAGATGTGCACCTCCCTTTTTGGATCGGCATCAAATCCAAATCAGCCGCACCAAAAGTATATAAATTTATGTATATATATATCCACTCTGTTACTCGGCTCAATGAGCTCAGTTTTTTTATTCTTATGTGTAAGTAAATGGTGTTTTTTTTTGCTTTAAAAGTGACTGAATTATGTTGTTCTTATCTTCCGTTTAAGGTTTTTTATGCCTTAAGTAAATCTGCATGCAGTATCCGTAGAATTATCATCAATTTAAAAGTGTTTTCAGTGAAGCTAAGCCTAGTTATTTTTTACCAAAGCAGCTATATTTGTTTACATTTGAAACTTAGCAGAATAGTGGATTTGTAACAATCCAGAGTAACTAAGCTTTTCAACAACAAAGATTGCGCCTTCTTTTATTATTGCGAATTAAATTATGCTTAATCCATTTCGGAATTTATTCGAGGGAATAAGTGTTTAAGATTATTTCGTAATTTTTAATATAGATATTTTGAGTTTTTATGTATTTTTGTCTTGTCGCGAAGTGAGAACTGAATTAATTGAATGAGAAACACTGAATAGTCTGTGAAATTTTTTTTTGTTCGTTTAATTTCTTTTACACATCGTTTTAGATTTATTATAGTATTTGAATAGAACATGTGGCAACGGTTAGATAATTCTCCAGACGATATACATAATTTTTGTGCATTGTGAGTTCTAAAATGAAGGAGATGTAACGCTGTGAAGTGAATCTAGTGCCAAAGTGTCGCTGTGGTAAACAAAGATAGTGAATTTTAAAGAGTGCATTTATTCTATTATGGTTTATGCACTATCGACGAAGTAGATTTAATTCGATCCAATAAATTTAAATGAAATGCAAAATCCGTATAATTTAATATTCCGTGAAAAGGAACTCATGTGGTGTACGCATCAGGTTTTTCATCACAACTCTTTAACAGAAAGGCACGAACTTCTTGCTTACAATACCACCGACTCCTTGAAGTGAGAACTTAAAGGTAATTTAACAACAAAACTAAAAATGTAAGAGGTAGTGGTAGACTGCACAATTTAATTTAATCTAACAGGCTGACTCAGCAACCTACCCCGGATAATGACTAACTAATGCGTAATGGCTACTTAGCAAACGTGTGCTACACTAGCGAAATCACGCTCTGTCTAACCTTCTCTTTCATCCATTTAAATACTCCCGTTTATTTACTTAATTTGCATCCTGGCGAGGAAATGCGACGGGAAATAGATAATTCAGAAAAGATATAAAAATTAAAATAACTGGTTTGTGAGCTCAGGGGAACCCTACATCCCTTTCAACTGATGAACTTCGTGTCAAGAACAACAATACAAGAACCGACCCATTCAGCGAAGCAGGCAAAAAGTGACATTCTACGATTCGATCTGTAGAGACATTAGATTATTTTTTATTGTAATGTAGACTTTGTTCAAAGAAATAATATTGTGATAATTACTATAGTTTATCCATCACTACTTTTCATTTATGTTCTTTACTGTAACCGCGTTCTTCGGAAATTAAATCGTTGGCATAATTTACTACTCTCGATTTTGAAACGATAACATTAGTAAAAAAATCTTATGTGCACACCACATGACTTCCTTGTACGGAATACTAAATTATACGCATTTTGCATTTCATTTAAACTTATTCGATTGAATTAAATTTACTTCGTCGATAGCGCATTAACTATAGTATAATAAGTGCACTCTTTAAAATTCACTACATTTGTTTTGACACTCTAGGGCCTAGCTTCACTTAACAGTGTTACATCTCATGCATTTTATAACTCATCAGAATGTACAAAAATCAGCTGGAGAATTACCTAATCGTTGCCACAAGTTCTATTCAAGTACTATAATAAATCTAAAATGATGTGTAAAAGGTATCAAAACAAACGAACAAAAAAAGAAACTTTTTTTAACAGACGATTCAGTATTTCTCATTCAATTAATTCAGTTCTCACTTCGCGACAAGGCAAAAATACGTAAAAACTCAAAATATCTATATTAAAAATTGCGAAGTAAATCTTAAACACTTATTTTCTCGAATACATTCGAGAATGGATTAAGCATGATTTAATTCGCAATAATAAAAGAAGGCGTTGTCTTTGCTGTTGCGAACCTTAGTTTCTCTAGATTGGCAACAAATCCACTATTCTGCCAAGTTTCAAATGTAAACAAAGATGGCTGCTCAAGCCAAAAAAAAAATTAGGCTTAGCCGCACTTAAACAACTTTTAAATTGTTGATAATTCCACAAATATTAATAATTGTTGATGATAATTATTTTAAATTAAATTGTTGATGATTTTATAAATATTGCAGGCAGATTTACTAAAGGCATAAAAACCTTAATTTTGGAAGGTAAAAACAACATAATTCAATCATTTTTAAAGCAAAAAATGCACAATTTTACCAACATATAAGAATAAAAAAACTGAGCTCACTTAGCTAAGTAACAGAGTGGATATATATATATATATATACAATTTACTATAAATTATAAAAAGAAAACTCTCTATATTACATCTCCAAGCAACGGAAATTCAATTTAAAAACATTATTGAAAAGGTATTTTTCAGAATTTAAAAAAAATTATAGAATTTTCAGTCCCCCTTGCTTTAAACACAGTTAAAGAAAAACTAAATCGCAAAAGTGCCAAAATCAAAAGTAAACTTTTTAAGTATTGAAAAACCAGTTATTGTTATTGATAGCAGATTAATCGACATATTAAGGGGATAAACCAATCTACCATCAATTAACAGTATAAGAAGAGTGTTTCATCTTACTTCCAAGTAAGCACCCAATTATTTGCTAGATTCAAATCACTAATTGAAACTCAATCAAAATACAGACATTAGTCACTAAACCAAAAGAATCCTGTTAAAAAGCAAATAATCTTTAAGATTAAATATTTTCACTAAGAACACAATTAATCTGAACGAGACGCTTACTTTAGAAGACATATCCCCTACACTCGCTTTTGATTTCAAATACAAAAGTAAAAACAAAAGTAGATTTAAGAACAAATTTTAAAAAATCATAAGAAGAATAAAGTAATAATCCATAAAATTTAAATTAAAAACTGTAGTAAAAAAGAAATTTAAAAATCAAACTAGTAAGCAAAAATTAACCAACTTGCCTTAAAATTTTAAAAACCAAATGACTGGAATGCAAGTACGTATCAAGAGATGGAAGCAAAAGGGTTGTCGTAATAAGTAGTTTTTATTGAAGAAAGTTTACCCTAAATTGCCGACAAAACTACAAAGTTTCTTGGAGATATACACAGAGAGCAGGCTGTTATTAAAAAATTTATATACTTTTGGTGCGGCCGATTGCAACCAAAATGGGAAGTGCACATCTAGCAGTCCTATATACAAAATTTCGACGTTCTGAAGCTACTCACTTTTGAGTTATGCGAGATACATACATGAATACGTCCGTAGGTACGCAATTGCAGACGCCATGAAAAAAATCTCTTCAGAATCCATTTTTATAATATTTTGGGGGAAAAGGAGTCCTTTATTCGGTTCTTACATACGAGTGCCACTCAAAAACATCGTTAAATTGCATTCGATAGCGGTCAAAATAGATATTTTCGTTGAAAGATGGCACCCGAATTTTTTGGCGATTGCAATATTTCCTTTTTACTTCGTACATGGAAGTGGAAAGGCGAATATGCATAAGCAAATAAGGTACTTCCTTAGTAAACATTTTCCCAAAGGTTATTTGTTTTTGGAGGGGGAGGTTCCTTTAAAAGTTCAGATATTTCATAAATTAATTAATTCATGTTTGTTGATGTCAGGCTAAAATAAAATTATCAGTGAACCAATTCTAGCCATTTCTTTATACGTTTCAAGAACCGTAACTTAAATATCTATTTCAAAAAATTATGTTGGTCAGAACTGTTGTTTCAAGAACAGATTTTTAAGATTTGTTCCGTTAAAATGCTGTTATTGTGAAATAGTTAAACAATTCATAACTATTCCTGTTAGAATAAAGGAATACTGGCAAAGTTTTTTAATTAACACCTAATCATTTCTTTGTTTTTAAAGAGCTACCTTTGAATAAGTATTTAGTTCACGAACTAATTATTATTAATTAATTTAACTAAAATGAAATTGGAACAATCGAAGAATTAGTTAACAGCTTAAGATTTCGATTAATGAAGTTGCCGCAATTATGAAAAATATTTATAATAGTTACCTCCTGTCATAAATCAAAGACTCAGATGGAACTAATTACGTTTTTAGAAATTAATGAAATATGTTATCCAATAGATTAAAGAAATATTCCATCTAAATGAATTTGAATTACTTAATCGTTATAAAAAAATTATTCTCTAAGCAGTTTGCTTAAAATGTTTACTTAAGTCATGGATACCTATTTTTCTTGCTTATAGGAATAATTTTAAATCACAAATGCTTAATCTTTTTGAGCTCGAGAATGCAAATAAAAATTTAATTGCAAATTCGTTAGAAAGATATTTTTCTGTTAAAATTTAATAAAAAATTTATTACTTTAAAATAAATTTTTTGAGCATTGAATTTAATTTACACAACTCATTTTAACGTACGTAATATTATTCTTTGACTTGCAAAAATTAAAAAAAAAAGCTAAAATCTTTTTAAGTTCTAAATAATTTCGAAACGATTAGCTGCATTGTTTTAAATTAAATACCTAGTTTACCGAACATTCCCTAGCGACGTCAAATTTCCTCATGCATACCTGAGGAAAAAAATCTCTGAATTAAAAATGAAAACTTAATTTGTTTACTGTTTTGTTCCCTTAAATGTACAACACAATCTCATTAATCAAATAACTCGAGATTATTTCTTTTAAAATGTAGCTCATTGTTCGAAACTGCTTGTTTAATTATAAGAATGCAAACGTTCGAGCCCTAATAACACAGCGCTATGTTTAAACTTTGAAACTACCTCAACAATGCTATGCGGCGGAGATTTATTCTACTTCAAATTCCGACAAACAATAATAAACAATAACTGCGTGATGAAACTTTCCCGCTGCGACACAAAGGGATAACCGCGAAACTAAAAAATGTCGATTCTGATCGAGTTATATTCATGAGCTGCATCGTAAACAATAACGCATTGTTGCCTTTTTGAAGTTAAAACGATTATTTCTGAAATGTTTTATGGCAGCAAGAGCATTAGTAGAAATACAGCTGCTTTCTGTACACATTATTACGAAGAATTTAGCTGTAAGCTGCGTTTCAAAGAAGAGATGAAAAAAAATGGCAAATCTGTCAAGTAATTTAGAAATCTATTCAGTGGTTATGATACGTATACAGTCTCAAGAGCTTAAATATAAGCATTGATATTATGCTCACAAATACACCTGAGATTTTGAGAAGTAATGCTATAGTGATAAAATTTTCAGCCACAGGGACAACTAAAACATTAAATTCAGTTTAAAAAAATAAACGAATATTATTTCCATACTTATGATAAACGCTGAACTAAACGTATTTAGTTTTTATCTCTACATATTATAAAACAAAGAGTGTGTGTGTGTGTGTCTTTCGTCGTGTTGCGAGTAAGCTAATAGACCCAGGGCCACGAAATTTGGTACGTAGGTGTATCTACACAAGAGCCAGTGCACCTCGAAGCGATTTTTTCGAAATTCGAATTCGAATATTTTTTATTTTATGTTTTGTGAAAAAATCGCGTCATTTTGAGACATATGGACTACAGGAATGCGAGATTTCACTCTATACATTTCATTTTTACATCGTCGTGAAGCGTAGACACTTAGCTATTTTATGAACTTAAAATAAATTTCGTATTTCAATAAATCAATTAAATACGAATTTATTTAGGAAGGTGAGCTTAACACCTTTTCGGCGGAATTTTTTTTAAAAAAGCTTATTTTAAAAAATGTGCTGTTTATTTTTCTTTGATTTTTGGACACGTTGAACTTTAATCCTTTCGCCTCCTTTTAAAAAAAATTTTGGAAAAATAATAATATTTTGTATTTTTTTAAAATTTTTTAAATGAAGCTTCCGAATACGCTTCTCACATCTCAGATATTTTAAAATGTAGTTTTGGCAACAATTTTCCTTTCTTATTGTTGTTGATAGATTTTTGATGAAATTGCATCATTTTGAATAGTTTCATTCTTTTAAAAATTTTGGTTTGGCAACAATTTTTCATCGTATTTCTTACGTTACTGTTTTTAAGAGACTGAAAAGTTTAAGAAATTAAAAAGTTGTTTCTTTTTGCAACGGTAAATTGTTTAATTACTTTATTAGGGTAATTAACATGAGTAATAAAACTGTTAAAGCATTTTGTTGAAGGTTAACATCTTATTCCAGATGAATAAAAAAGTGTTTAAATATTAATAACGCCAAACATCACAGAATAAAATGTATCAGTACATTCCAGAAATCCAGAAAAATAATAAATTACATAATGCCATTGCTTTTAACATAAATTTAAGTAAACATTTTTCTTCACGATAAGTTTTTATCTCAAAAGCGGTACAACTCCGAAAGGGATATTAGTCTTCACTTTTCAGATTGTTGCCAGTAGATATTATTTAATAATTAACATTTAACCCGCGAGCGAGCGCACTGGATTACTTTCTGTCTGTGTATATGTGAAGGGAATTTTTTTTTCGTCCATTATGACACTTCTGTAAAACTTCCAAAATTTTCCGTTTTTTGTATTTAAGCTTTCTACGTTCATATAAGGAGTTGATTAGATTTTGGGTAAAACTGGACAATAGGAAGTGGCATTCTAATGCAAGTCCATAACAGGCTTTAATGGATAATCATATGTCGTGCTTTACTTGAAGCCCACGGCAGTTTTCATTGAAAAACTGTATTAAAATATAATTCAAAACTTTTCAAATTTAATATTTAAGACTTTTATATCGATGGGACTTAAATTGAGACTCTGAACAGACTTCCGGAAAAAGATATAGTATGAGATAATTTAAAATTTCTCAAATTTTGTATTTATTTTGTATTTTGTATAAGATTACACTAGAACTATTCCAGTAATGCAAAAAGCATTCATTCTCTTTGTGTAATCTTTTACAGATTTCCAAAAATAATTTTAACAATTCTCAGCATTTTAAGAACCTCACGTTGCAAAATCAATAACAAGCTTGTTGTATTAAGCTGGTAAATGTTATGAAACAGATGAATGACGAATAATGAAATATCTCTCTCTCTTCTTCGAGTCCTATCCTTGGAATGGATATGCCCCTTAACAAAGGCCTCTTTCCATCGTCCTGCCAAATAAATCTGGCAACCAAAGCACCGTAAAATCATTCAGGTGTTGAATTAAGGCAGCGTCGGTTATTCGATCAGGTCCTCCGTTGATTGGAGAGCAGTGGTCACGTGTCCTGCGGATGGGCACTTCCGTGTTTCGCCTCCAGTATCGCAATCTGAAATTAAGGTGGATCTATCCTAGTTTGTTAATGAAGAAAGGGATTGAGTTCGAGTCATAAATGCAAGCGGACAAGATAGCTTTCCTCTCACAAGCAAGATCGTATGAACACATGTCATATTTCTTGCTTTTAATTTGCTCTATGTTATCAACAAACCTTGCTTTCTAAAGCGATATTATAAAGCTGTTGCACAATCTCCATGAAATGTGCTTCTAAATAATCACTAACCCATAAATGGAAATACTGAAAACTATCAAGAAAATTTCTTAAACGTCTTATTGAAATATCTTAAACATCTTATTAAAATGTCTGTGGTGTATGATTCTAGGAAACAAAACTAGCCAGTCATTAAAACAGTATTCTTCGTACCTGAACATCCAATTTATTTAATTTGATGAATTATTGCTAAACCGATGTTAGTACTTTTAGGTAAAGTACTGAGATAGGATCGAGTTTTAAAGAAGAAAGTTATTTAAAAAAGCCAAAAGTAACTTCCCATGATGCTATTTTGTCAAATATAAAATTATCTTCGGCACGAAAGATTATTTTCTGATAAAATCGTCTGTAATAACATATCCTAATTTCAGTTTCTTTAAAGGAAAGATTTAAATAATAATAATAATAAAAAAATCTGAAAGTTTTCAGCTTTTATATTACGCCCAACGGGGCGTTTTTTTTTTTTTTTAGCGTTTTGTGTGTAACATTTATTTATTAAATATCATGTTCTTCGCACTTAAACCATGAAATTCAATTCAACTCCAATATCGCAAAATAGTTTTAAAAGAATTTAATTAAAAGAATTTCCGATACACAGTCTCGCGCGCTGGAGATAAAAATGTTTTTTGCAGTGTTGCCAATTGCTCACTTTGAAATCGTTGAGTTTGCTAATTAAAAATTCTCTAATGTTTGACAAAATATGAAATAGGTAATAAAACAATTTCCAAATTTCGAACGGAGAACTACGTTATTCAAAATTGGATGTCTCTAGGTACCGTTGTTTTTTCATAGTGCGAGAAACATACATACATTCATTCAGATTCTTCATTATTTAATTTCTTTAAATGTAATGCAGGGCTTTATGGTGGCAATAATTTGAAAATTGATTCAAACTTTTAAAGTTTTCGACGCAAAATTCCGAAACGAAATTAATAACCCTTCTGGCCTAATGCCCTTTGGGCTAATTTTATGATAAGAGAAGTAATAAGTTAGTAACTTAGCAATAAAAATAACAGATTAATGTCTAGTTTCATTATTAGACATTTATCTGTTCTAATGTCTTTGAAAATCTCGTTCAGAAGAAAAAAGATTTTATAGTATTCCTTTTTCTTATTAAGTGCGATTTTAAAAGTATTTTAATTTTAGGCTCCTAATTTTTAAAAATTAGGGCTCGTAATTTTTTTAGTTACCATAGCAGGAAACGCGATTTTACATTATCGTTATTTAATGCTTAAGATAATAATTTTGCCCAGCCTGAATAGCAGTTTTTGTATCGAATGATGAATGAATGATATTCGGTTTATAGTAAATGTTGTTATTGTTGTTGCTTATGCTCATTTGTCTGACTTATAGTCAGCCCAAGTCCACGAAATTCCTCGTGGCAAAGGACGCAAGATTACTCCTGTCGTTGGCAACAGCCTTGATCACCTTACAGGTGACAGTTCGATTTGGCTCAGTTTTGCCTCCAGGTTTGATAGAGAGCACCCCGTGGGGAAGGGGTCTTAGGGCAAAGGAAATCTATGTCAAGAAGAAAAGGTTTCGTAGACATAATGTAAACCAGTTTGCTATTACGCCGTTGCAAAGCGGATGGAAATTTCACCAAGAAATTTGGCGACGGAACCTGGCGGCGAGAATTTCTCCCTCCGCGATGTATACGGGAAATTGAGGAACCCGTGTTAAGAAGAAACATTCTTTGAAAAAACGTTCCTTTTTTGACGTTTCGAGATAAATTAAATTTGGATTTTCTTACCTTTTTTCGCTCAAAATAACTAATCCATTAATTAATTAATTTACTTACGCAAAAAAATATTTTCTTTTCCTTTAAAGAAATTTAAAGCGATATTCGTTTTTTGAACTCCTGATAACCTGACCTTCGAACCTCGAGGCCGGCTTCGAGCTTTCGTGCTTTCGCGACAGATATTTCGCGCATGCGCAGCTGTTTCCCTCTGCGTTCTGACAGAAGCCACTCCTGCTGCGGAGAAGTTTTTCTTCACAATACATATTCTTTGCTTAGTGTCTCCCACCCCTCTCCCCTTCCATCAAACCGCATGAGAGGACTTTCGGCTCCCCGCGTATTTAGAGTGCCGCCATGCCGCACCGACACTATACATTTACAAACATCTCACGCCTTCTCCGGGATTCGAACCCGAGGCCTTCGGTACGGCAGTCAGCCACGCTAACCACTCTACCGGTTGGGCGGCGTTTATAGTAAATAGTTGAGTATAGTGATAAAACAACAAACCAAGCTGGATGTTGGTGTTCTTTATCATTTATCGCTGAACAGAAATTAATTATTTTTAAGATAATGAAAAAAATAAAACGAATTTGAAAAACAGTTGTGTTTTAAATTTTGCTTACATATGCTGTCCCAGAAGAAAAGAAAGAAAATTTAAGATAAATTAATATTTAAAGTTTAATTTGAGCAATGCATTGCATAAAATAACTATAAATACATTTCTACAATTTAAAGTATAAAAAAAATAAATTTAAATGTTTTAGATAAAAATCTTAAAAAATGTGAACATAGGCAAAAATGCCTGCCCCTTTTAAAGTTTTATATTGCTATCATTTGTTTAGTAACCTAATTTATTTTTTTAAATAAACAAGTTTAATTATTTTAAATATGAACTATTAGTGTGTTACATTCATGATAAAAATTGGCTCTGGTGTAGAATTGGGTGTCCCCTCGATTGGCGACAAATTTTGTTCAATTTTGGCGATGAGTAACTTTTTATTAACCTTTTATGACGTCATCATTCTCCTGATGTTTTTTAAAGTAAAAATAGATCGATGTGTGCATGGGCAAAGTCAAGGCCATGTGTGCAATGCCTAGATTGTGCAATTCCACGATGTTTTTTTTAAGTGAGAATAGATCGATGCGCGCTTGGATGCCGAGTTTGTGCAATTCTTTGGACTTGTTATTTTGGTTTTGTGTAGCGGCCATCTTGAAATTGTGCCTTGCTGGTACCTATCTTGACGTCAAAAGAGAATCGCCAAAAAAACAAAGGGCAAACACCCAATTGCAAACTTTTACCTAAAAATTAATTACAGAAGTTTTTTTCTTTAGCAAATGAATAAAAATAATTTGTCTTCCAATTCATGTCACGTCCGTTACCTTAAGATTATTTTACCCACAATTAGTTTGTAAATCTGCCTCAAAGGGGCAATACATATTCAGTCACATACATAAACTAGTCAAGCTAAGTTTGACTACCTTGAATATGTACTGCCCCCTTTACCCCTTTAGGCAGATTTACGTACAGTGTACGTAAGTGTGGGCAAAATACTATCAAGGTAACGGACTTGACATGAAGTGGAAGACAAATAAATTATTTATTGATTTTCTAAATTTATATCTAAAAAATTTCAGTCGATCAGAACTTCTGTAATTAATTTTTGTCATGAATATAGCACACTGATAGTTCATGTTTAAGAGGTTGAATGACATGAAACTTGAAAGGGGCACTATTCTGCCAAGTTTCAAATGTAAACAAATATGCCTGCTATGGTAAAAGTAATTAGGCTTAGCCGCACTTAAACAACATTTAAATTGTTAATAATTCTACAAATATTGCGTGCAGATTTACTAAAGGCATAAAAACCTTAACCGGAAGGTAAGAACAACATAATTCAATCATTTTTAAAGCCAAAAATGCCCAATTCACCGACATATAAGAATAAAACAATTGAGCTTACTGAGCCGAGTAACAGAGTGAGTACGTATATGTATGCAATATACTAAGTGCGCAGTCATGAATCCGTTCCTTTTAATAACTTCTGGCTGTAGACATGGCTGGGTGGCTAAAGCAGGAATAAGACGTTGACAACACTAATTTCGGCGAATCGCTGTCTTTATTTGTAGGCATATCAAAATTATTTCTTTAGCAGAGAAATTACTTTTCGGTTATAGTTGACTACAAATAATTTTTATATGCACAGATAAAAAGCTACGACGTCATTTCAGACAAATAAGCAGCAGCAAAGGAAAACACCGTGCTGCCAGCATGAAAGCGTAAGCGAAAGAGAACGCAGCAGTTCAAAGGAAGGCGGAAGGAAGTTGATGGTTTCAGTTCGAGTTAGAGAAAGTTTTGGTTTACAATTGTTTGACTAGTCAGGAGGTATCTGCATTAAAACGTTACGTAATTTTGAATGATCTCCAGTTTGGGAGAACAGATAAATTTAGGGGGGAGAGCACCAAATTTAGAATGTTAAATTTTGAGGTTGCCAATTATTTTTTTAAAGCAGTTATCATATTTTGTTATATCTTACATATATATACTTTTGCTGCGACCGATTGCAACCAAAAAGGGAGGTGCACAACTACATGTTATAGCAGTCCTGTATATAAAATTTAAACATTTTGAGGCTACTCATTTTTGAATTATGCCAGATACATACATAGGTGCAGACGCCAGGAAAAAATTTTCTTCTGATTCAAGTTTTATAATTCGTTTAGGAAAAAGCGTTCTTTATTAGAGAAAAGAGTTCTTTATTAGAAAAAAATCCTATTTTTATTTACACACATACATACGCACGTAAGTACGTACAGATGTCACGGAAAAGATCTCTTCTGAATCCATTTTAAATCAATTTTATAATCCTTTTGGGAAAAAAAGAGTCCTTTATTCTGCCTTTACGTACAGATGTCATGCAAAAATGTCGTTAAATTGCATTCGATAGCGATCAAAACGGATATTTTCTTTGAAAAATGATACCCGGAGTTTTTCGTGATTACAATACTTCCTTTATTTCGTACAAGGAAGTAAAAATTATTATGTAAAACCTTTTTTAAAAAATTGTGTTTTATGATATATTTAAAACTGTGAATTTTAAAATTCAATTAATTCCATCAATAGGATCTTATAAGCCTTGTTAACGCGATTGAATTTTATGATTTTCATTCTACAAATTGTTTTGATGTCAGTTTTAAGATATTATTAGAAGAACGAACTTTAAGTCACCGCATGTCTAGTTTAGTAATTATTTACTTCAGTTATTATTTCAAGCGAGTAATTATTTACTTCGGTTATTATTTCAAGCGAGCAATTATTTACTTCAGTTATTATTTCAAGCTTCGCCAAGGTATGGAAAAGTAATTCAAATGGAATTACTAGAATTACTACGAATTCCATTTGATAATTTTCCAAGCTTAGCGAGTTTCATGTCTTCACTTATTTACTTTATTATAGGATCGCTGACTTGCTGGTTTGACGGACCATTTGTTGTGCAATCTGAAATATAAATCTGCAAACAAAATCTTCCTTCGAAACATAAAACTTCTCAGAAAACATTATATATCTTATACAGTAAACCCCAGAAAGAAATAATTATTAAAGATAAAAAAAAATTAAACCTATCCTGCAAAATAGATTCGAAAAAGAAATCTGGAAAGCAAAAATGACATCAGTTGCTGTATAATGAAGCACTTAGCCCCTTAATGGCTACTTTGCTGCCAAGCAAACTCTTACACAAGAACAGGTGTTTGAAGCTGACATTGATGGAGCGGGTATTTCTCTCCGCCTCTTCGCCAAACAAACCTTAATGTTCGACCTCATTAGCGCCAAGCAGTCCTTACAAAAGGCATCAGAGATGGAAAGCATCGCCACATTTGGCGAGCAAACGCCACCCAATACGTTAAAATATTGAAGAAAATAAAAGAGTGGGACGTGCAATTTCCAGTAAATGTCTAGTGATTATACATAGTTAAGGAAATTTATAAGTTATCCATAAAGTCAGCTCGAGATGTGCTTCCAAAATTTAGTGTCTTTGCAATAGAAAAGCACCAAAACGATGAATTTTCCTCAGTTATGGTCAATAACACTTCACTATTTACTAATTACCTGCATTCTGATATGATTATTAGTGTATTTTGAATTGCTTTTTTATTCTGTCGGAAGCTGTAATTCGAATAAAGAAACAGATCTAGTTAATCAAATTCGCTGAAACAACCTTGTATTTGGAGTACATTTACAAAAAAAAAAAAAAAAAAAAAAAAAAAAAAAAAAA
>KK118223.1:461481-510360 GCA_000611955.2 Stegodyphus mimosarum | reverse complement strand
CATAAGATTCATGTTCCTTGATACGAAACTTTAACGCTCTTTTTGTTTGGCCAATATATCTCAAGCCACACTGACACGATATACTATAAATTCCCCAAGAATTAAAGTCAGAAACAGAATCTTTTAGAGTCGAACCGTGAATTTCATGGATAGGGGAGAAACTGACCTGAAAATTGAATTTGTGGAGAATCCGTGCAACCTTATAACTAACAGAAGGATAAAATGGAAGCACGACAAAGTCATTAATATTATTTCTAACAGTGGAATGTCTTCTATGATGGAAATCTGAAAATTTTTTTAACAGCTTTATCAATGATCACGGAAGAAAATCCTCGGTCAATAGCAACTGCTTTTAAATAATTAAGTTCATTAGTAAGCAAGGATTCTGTGGAACAAACTTTGAGCGCCCGAAATACATAATAGTAAAAAGAAGCCATTTTTTGCTTAACAGGGTGGCATGACTTAGCATGGGGTGGTAAGCAAACTGCAAAGGGTTTACGGTACACAGTAGTGCTAAAATCAATTTCATTGCGGATTATAAGAATATCAAGGAAAGGGAGGGAATTGTTGGATTCAATTTCAAGAGTGAATTGGATCAATAGAATTTATAATAGATAAAATCTCGGATAAATCGTCTTTATTAAAGACGATCTTATTTATCAGATCTAGTTAATTTCATTTATATTGCAGAGTTCCGCATTGTAAAAATGGCAACCTCCTCTGCAGAGGTTGAGAATTTTTCTTAAATTTGAGCAGAATTTCACAAAAGTTATATGTTGTGTGCGCAAATTTTAATAGGAGTTTTGATATTCGGTTTGATTGTTTTCTTCTTTTACTTATTTAAATAAAGCTGCTCATTAATATACTCATAATTTATTCGACGAATGTTGCTTTACGCGTTTTCTTTCTTTCTTTTTTTTTTTTTTTTCGTCTGAGAACGGACAAGTGTGTGTGCATGTTCTGAATTCTACAGAGAATGTTTACGCATTTTTAGAACGTGTGGAGTTGCACCCTTTTATTTAACAGTTGAATGTAGGAACCCTTTTAACACCGATAACCGAATAATCGCTTGAGTGTGTGAAC
Source organism: Stegodyphus mimosarum (assembly GCA_000611955.2). Taxonomy (NCBI): domain Eukaryota; kingdom Metazoa; phylum Arthropoda; class Arachnida; order Araneae; family Eresidae; genus Stegodyphus; species Stegodyphus mimosarum. The sequence continues at coordinate 509,277 of KK118223.1, read as the reverse complement.
AGAGACATAAGACTGAAGAAGGGTTAATTAGCCTCTATTTCTCAAAATAAGGATCAGCACAGTCGGCTCGTATCTCAGAGCTTACAGCAAAGCCTCCACTTGGGCTGGAACTCAAATTAAGAAGAATTAAAGCTTACTTAATGCTTAAAAAAGATATAGCCGAAGATCTCAGCTTCGAGAGAGCTTCAACTAGTGAGAGTATAAGGTATTTCTTCCGCCTTCTTCGCGTACCTTCGTGGTGTAGTGGTCTGCATGCTCGACGCGTAACCGAGAGGTCCGTGGTTCGATTCCCGGCGAAAGCGTTCCTTATTTTTCACCTCTCCTGCTTCCAAATAACCTAATGTCTCTACAAGAGCTTTTAAACGTTTCTGCACTTGAGTAAAATATGATCGGTAAAAATGTCACAATAAATGCACGAAAAATAAAGGAATGTGATTTTTTTTAAAATTTATTTTTATCTTGCTTTCTCTCATTCATCATCATTCTTCATTCTCTCTTCATATGTTCTTCTTTGTCACCTTCATTAGAGAGATAAACTTCTTTTTATTCATCAGAGACAAAGGGATTTTCAAAAATTAAATGTCTTTTATCATACTTTATTTCATATGTATATACTTAATGAAAAGTACATTTTGTAGTCTCCTCTGTGCAAAATATTACTCCAAATAGCTAAGGCGAAGAAAAAATGGTACGAACATTTATAAGGGTAAAGAGGGGAAGGGCGGATTTTGAAATTAAATGATTTCTTGCAATGATGTTCTCAGATAATAAACATTTAAAGAAATTCTCTCTGTCATCATTTTTTTTTTGGTCCAAAGGGGCAATTTGCCCAGAAGGACAATTAATTTCGTTTTGGCATTTTACGTTGAAGTGTCGGTTTACTTTTCAAATTGTTGCCACCAAATGTTACAGCCCTGAATTATATTTAAAGAAATTAAATAATGAAGAATCTCCATAAATGTATGTATGTTTCTCGCATTGTGATAAAACAACGGTACCTAGAGGCATCGAATTTTGAATAACGTACGTTTCCACCCGAATATGGGCATCTGGATGCCCAAATTTGGAATTTGTTTTATTATCTATTTCATATTTTGTAAAACTTTAACGAATTTTTGATGAACAAACTCGAGGATTTCAAAGCGAGCAATGGCAACACTCTACCGGGGTGGGGTGGAACCTTTTTATCTGTAGTGTGTTAGACTGTATCGGAAAATCTAAAGATATGCTCATTTTAAAATTATTTTGCGATATTGCTGTTGAACTGAATTTTATGGATTAAGTGCGAAGAACATGATAGTTAATAAATAAAGGTAACACACAAAACGTTAAAAAAAGTCCCTTTGAACGTAATTTTAAATTTGAAACATTTCAGATTTATTTATTTATTTATTTATTTTGGGGGGGGGATTTGGATTCTGAGCAGTGTATCTCCTTTTGTATTGAAACAGGTGTATGTCCTAGCTGGTGAAAGCGATCAGCATAATGGCGTTGGAGATGGATATAGTCAGATTTTTCAATTTTTAATAGTTTCCTCCGATTTTAGTTCTAAATTAATCGTACCAAAAACTTATCTAATGATAGTATTATAATCATTTTGTACTTAATCAAATTTATTCATATAATTATTTTATAATATTATTATTTTATCATTATTATTTTATAATAATCAAATTTATTCATTAACTTGTTAGTAAATAATGCGAACGTCTCTGCAGCAAAGAATTTTTGAGACACAACTAAGCCCAATATCCGCCGAGTTATGACTGGACTATTATCTTATCCGCCAAGTTTACGACAGGAGAGCATATTTAAAAACGTGCGTTGTTAGTTAGGTTCATACTTTTGGTAACCCTGTTTCTGGAAAAAATATTAATACCTTGGCGCAGAATATCGTCGCCAAGAGTAGTAACAGCAACCATATGGATCATGATGACCGTGCCACTAATTGGAATCGAGACCATATGCCAATTTTCCGGCCGCTTCAGTTGCCACAGATTCATGAACCCTCCCTACCTCGCATTCATATCGCCATTTTATTATCACGCCGATCCCCCTTCCGTGAAAACCTTTAACTTCCGGATGGCCATTTGGGTGGAAGGAAGGAGGAGTAGCTTGCTTTTGACGACATCATTTTGACGGGGTGTAACAGGACCCCTTTGTCCCTTTACTCCACCCCGAGGGTCACAGCGAAGATCACTTCAGCGTAAATCATTGTCCAACAATAGGGCGATGGACGGATTGCTTGTGGCTTTTCTGAATTACCTTAATGAGGGACAAACCGACGCCAAGATATCCCAAGACAGATGGGCAACGTTGCGTTTCGAGGTGTCCAATTGCAATTATTTAAAGCGCATGCGCGTTACGTAAGCCCTGGCGAAGATTGAAAAGTATTGAAAACTGTGTTGCTGGTGTCCATTAATCATTCCCACCCTCCGTGACACTGTAAACGATGATGTGAAGGGGAAAAAAAGAGATCATGTGACTTTGTGACTTTGCGTCAGCACATCCATAGATGGGGGTCAAAAAGCATTGTATCGTTTTTCATGCTTACAATTCATTTATAGCTTTGCGTGAAAACTTAAGAAGTTTCAGATTATATCTGCCATCTATAATTTTTAATATAATGGAAAAATTTATTTGCAGTCGTAAAGTATAGAAGTGTTTGAATTCTTCTGTAATAGGATTGCACATAAATTAATTGATTAAATTTTTACGGTTTAAAAGCCAATTCTACTCGGATGGTGTATAGCCACTAGATTTTCAAATCCAAAATTCTTTAGTTTTTTTTAGAAACCCAGAGGGTTGGGGTAGCTGAAAATTTTCTCATCATTTAACAACTCGATCAAGTTCCTTTGGAAAAAAAAAATCTGAAAGCCTTCAGATTTTACATTACAACCAAAAAGGGCGATTTTTTTTTTCCTAATGTTTTGTGTGTGACCTTTATTTATTAAATATCTTGTTCTTCGCAGTTAAACCATAAAATTCAGTTCAATACAATATCGCAAAATAATTTTAAAATTAGCATATCTTTAGAATTTCCGATGCACAGTCTCGCGCACTGGAGATAATTTTTTTTTCTCGTACAATGTTGCCATTGCTCGCTTGGAAATCGTTGTTTGTTAATCAAAAACTGGTTTAATGTTTGACAAAATATGAAATAGATAATAAAAGTCCAAGCAAGAGCATTGCTCATTTGCCATCTCTCCTACTTTCAAAAAATAGCTAATGTCTGTACAGTGGCGCCCGAACTGAAAAAGGTAGTGGATGATGATTCTACACCACCAGGATTTGGCAACTGGGCCTCTAATTCCCAGTCGCCCTTTAAAATGGGAAATACTCGTATATAAGATATTTCTCCCGCCTTCTTAGCATGCCTTCGTGGTGTAATGGTGGCGCGTATTCAAGATGTCCGTGGTTCGAATCCCGGCAAAGGCATTGTTCATTTTTCCTCTCTACTGCTTCGAAGTAACCAAAGTCCCTACAAATTGTTTATTAATATAAAGCTATATCATACAAACATTATAAGGTGTTTTCTCCTTCTTTTCTGCATGCCTTCGGGGGTGTAACGGTAGCACACTCGGCGCGTATTCGGAAGGTCCAGGTTCAAGTGCCGGCGAGGGCATTGCTCATTTTTCATGTTTTCTGCTTCAGAATAACCTAATGACTTTACATCATATACGCAACCCAATTTTTGGAATTTTAAAGTCATCCGAGCGAATAGTCCCAAAATAAAAGCGTTGATGAACCAAAATTATTGACTTTCCCCTTTTCCTTCCTAGTGGAACCAGATTGTAGTCAAGTCAGTAATTTACAAATGGGAAACAAAAAAAACAGGTTGAAGATAACTACACCGCCCAGACGGTGTACTGGTTAGGGGAGCCGGCTACGATACCCAAAGGGCCTGGGTTCGAATCCCGGAGGCATATAAGCAAAATGTACACTGCTAGGGCAACGGCTTGAATTTGGCCAATAGCAGTCCAGATGAGGGTCAGCATTAACTCCGCCCACATGAGTGATGTCACATTTCTGACGTGTGTTTACATTCTGCTGTTCGGCGTCATGTTCGGCGTCAAAAAATGCTTATAATACAATTCATATATATCTGCATGAATATTTAAAGCATTATTAACTGTGATCTGATTTCGTTTTTGAATTTAATATGCTTTCTTAGAAATAAACTTCATTTTATTGTTAAAACGTAAAAAGTATAAAGACGAAAGTGTGTATCCACTGTAATGAACATATTGAAGAATGTATTTAAGATATGCTACCAGCTCTGATATTTCAAGACTATTCGATATGCATATCTATGGAGATTAAATCATTGTTAACTGACATTATGGTTCTGTTAAAGCATACATGATTTTCATTGTTCAGTATGCATTCTTAGAAATGAAGTTCATTGTTTTGTTGGAATGTAAAGAAAATAATACTGAATAACTGTTTAATGCCTAGTGTAATAGACCTACTGAAATCTAATTTAGCTATAAAACTGCAAATGCTAAATGATGTTGAACATAATTTAGCAAGAACTAAATTTAGTAAGATATGTTACCAGTTATGATATTTCAAGACTATCGAAAATGCATACAATGAGGTATCATTACCTATTCTAAACTATAATGCTGAACTGAATCCAATAAGTATACTTTTATTTCCAGGAAACCGTACCCTCAAGTGATTTGCTTGAATGTGTATTTATAGTCCTTTATATCTAGTCAAATACAATATTTGCATAAACAAAAACTGAATGGATTAAAATAAATTAACTTAAAGTAACATTTCAAATTTTACATTGTGACATATTAAAGAGTGATTAACTGGAGTTCCACTGATGATTGGACTCGATGAAATATGTCTTGAACTGACATTATTTTTGAGAAGAAGCGTTTGATATTGATTTTCTAACATTCGTATGTTTTTTAGCTGTGAAGTTTGTGCATTTAAAAAAATCTAATGACATGTACATTATTATTCACTTATTTCAAAATTCATTAAATACAATTTACTGCCTGATTTTATACATTATATGTATGAGTAATTAATAATTATTGTAAATATGCTATGTAACTTACATTGTGATCTTTATATTGAAACAAATTATTTATATATATATAAGATCTGTACTAAAGGCAATTGAAATTGAATTGTTAGTATAAAAATTAATGATAATAAAATGTATTACTGATGTATCTAATCAGATGTATTATTGATGACAGTATATAAAATTAATCGACACTGTAAGATATATGGTTGAAAGGTACTATTCTATTATCGAATTCAGAAATGTATTTATGTATTCATGTGTACACATATACATATATACATAGGCCCACCAGTGGCAGAGTTGTAAAATCCTTGAACACTAAGTTTGAATCCAGACAAATGGGCTGAGTTCATGGGCGTTTTCGTGGTTTTCCCCATTTGTAAAGTGTATACCAGCCAGTTTCCTTTAGAAAGTTATCCACAAAGGCATCCCTTCCCTAGGTAGATAGCCCTAGTGTGCTTTGCCATACTAAACTGAACTGAAACCAAAACCACATATGGATACATGCATACATCTCTGAATCCTGTCCTGATAACAGAAGAGTATCGGTTAAAATTACGTCATTTAAAGATATGTGCAAAGAGTTTTAAATTAAAATCTATACTATATATCGTTATCTTGTAATAAATACATTGGACTTAAGATCACGCTGTAACTATTTAATATGAGTTGAACTAAGCTGTCAATAATGCTTTGTGTTTTCATTAAGTACTGAAATCAAGATCAGAATGTTATGAATTAGTATTATTGTTCATATAAGTGCTTCTCATTTAGAAGTCCATTCTATTATCCATAATTTAATATCCATTCTTAACAAATAAGAACAATACCATACTAATTATCATGTTTTATTTATTTTTATAGCTCTATGAATTGTAATATTTTCCTTTTCCAGTATCTTCTTTTACAAAATACTTTCAGTACTTTACATACACTTTCAGTGTATAATTTATTCTTTAAATGTTAATTTCTCTTCATGAATTAAGAAGTAAAATTAAGTAGTAGGAAGTAACACACATTATTCATGAAAAACTGAAGAGGAAAAAATTATTTTATTAAAATGTTCAAAGTATATCTTACAGAAAACAAACATATTAACTTCTATAATACATTTATTAAAACTTATTTATAGTGAAATAATCTAATTCGCAGATTAACAGATAAGATTTTTAAAAAGCAGAGGTCTAAGATATCATGTAACATTTATTTACATAAGAATGATTGTATATACATAATGATCATAAGTATGAATTTAATAATAACACAAGTTATCTATTTCTCAGATATTTCATGCTAACCTGTTTTTATTGCATTAGAGTTTTAAAAATAAGTATTTTTAATGATTTTTTTACTACTGTTTCAAAATTCTGATTTTTATACCAGTCAGAAATGATTTTTTTCCCCAGTATACAGAATTAAACTATTTATTTCTGGAATGGTCATCGAGTAATTAAAAAATAATGCTTAGTACTATTGCAAAATTTAAGAACTCCAAAATATTCATTTTAAAATTTTTAACGTGCTGCTTTTCATCACATAAAAAAAATTAACCAAAATGTAAACTTGTAACATTGAAAAATTTCTATCTTAAGCGAATTATTGTCACTACATAATTTCAGCACAAACTAAATATTACAGTACATAAACGAATACAGTGTAGTACTACCTGTAAAATTAATGGTACTTACATATTAACACAACCACCTTGGCTCAATTTGGATTTAACACATGAAAAGGTAAAAGTTACTCATTGGGTGCAAGTTGATGGTTTTCACAACTTTTCTTAAACAGATACCCAAACTATTGATGTTTATCATAAGTTGACTAAGAATATCAAATTATGAAAAGAAAACATACTTTAGCAATTTAAAATATAAATTTTAATTATTAAATAAGGATTACATAATACATTAAAAAATAAAACTCGTTCATCTTTAAATCTTTCCATAATTTTTTTACCCTATTCTTTTCCCCAAGCGATTTGTTTTTGCTTGAAAAAACATTAAAGAATTTCAGAGACTCAGCATTGCGTAAACCTCAGCAACATCAGCTATCTACCAAATGCATTTTCTTCTTGTGTCCTGTTGGAATTTTTTGGCAAAATTTTGACCGTAGTTTCTCCCATTGTTGGCAAATTCCAAAGTGCATAAATTTTCATATCTGTCCCTTTCTGTTTGCTTTTCATACATATTTTTTAATAGTTTTATTTTTGATGCTGCTTTACGTGATGTCAGTTTAAACATAAGAAAGCAGAGAACAAAAAAAGGCAAAAAAATATCACAATTTGTTTATAAAAATTGTTGGAACTTGGAATACAATCTAAAGAATGTACACGAAAATGGTGACATTGCCATATTAAAAGATTGTTATAAGCATGGTTGTCGGAGTTGGGCACATTTTAAAAATTTGACGACATCTACCAAGCTGGTTGTAATAAAATAACATTGTAATATGTGCTTTTCTATATGCATTTTTACTGTTATGAATATAAAATTTTTACATGTAATTAAAATCTGAATATACTAATTATTTATATGCCCTCTTATGCAATTTTGATAAATTAGCAACAATTTACACTATTTATTTTACATCATCATTAATCTTCAGACTAATTTTAAATTTAGTTTCAGTGTGAATTTCTTTTGTTCTCTGCTTTCTTATGTTTAAATTGACATCATGTAAAGGAACATCAACAATAAAACTATTAAAAAATATATATGAAAAGCAAACAGAAAAGGAACAGATATGAAAATTTATCAGTTCAGTTTCATATATATTCTGTACAGTAATACCCTTAAATTGAATAATAGGTGGGACTAATGAAAAGTACAACTTTACATACAGAATCAGTCAGAGAAATATATACAAACTTTATCAAATGATATCTATACATTGGTTTCAAAGTTGAATTAGCTTTACAATATATGGTATGGTATTCCCTTAACATGTCAGTAATCTCACATATATGTGACACATGATAGTGAACCAAAATGGATTTGGAGGACTTTGAGGAATATTCAGTAGTACAGGTTATCGGTTAAGCTAGAGGTCCATCAAAACATTATGGCAGAATGTGCAGCAGTCTCCTCAGACATATCGACAAACTTTGTTCAAATAACTGCTCAATATTGTTCTATGTGTCTAGCTCCTAATGGCTACCGCTGTAACACTTTGAGCAATCTAAGTACTTAAAGCCTAACCTCTCATATGTATGATTTGATTAACTTATAATTAAGTTCAATACAAGAATACAGCAACAATACAGCACAAGAATTTTCTTAATTAAAGTGTGTGCATTTTTCTGATGGGCCCTTTATAAATATAGATGAATTTCAATTGAATAGGACCAAGGGTCAGACCACAGCATCCGAGCGGCAAAGTTGATGAAAACTATCAGTTCAGTCCGGGGTTCAAATCTTGCTGAATGCGCTGGCCGCATGGGCACTTTCACGGTTTCCTCCAGTGTAATGTGTATAAGAGCCAGTTTTCCTTTGAAAGTCCTCCAAGAAAGCATACCTCCTGTTAAGCAGGTAGCACTCGAGGGCTTTCCCATAATTAAATAAACAAAACCAAGCCAAGGGCCAAAAGAAAATTTTTGTTAAAAAATTTAGTTTTCATTCATGTCAGTATAAAATAGAGTACTTATGTATTATCCTATCGATCGTTTGTGGAAATTTCAGCAACAGTCACCAAGTGCAAATCATTTATATGGAATTACTATAGGGCACAGTCATCCATAATTGGCACTAAATCATGCTAGTTAGCCAGTCAACGGGATAATACGTAAGAACCTAAAACAGTATTAAAATTAATACAGTGCATTTATGTGGATGCCAATGGCCTCATATTTAGCACCCATTTCTAATTAGCATCTATGTTCTCCAAAGCTTTTATCATTTGAGCAAATGATCTTATGTCAAACTTGTAAGTATCATACATTTTTTGGCGAAATTGGAACAGTCTAACTTCATGTTCCCTTAAATCAGGGATAAATATTCCATAATAACAGTAAGAAATATGTTTATTTTCTTATATATCTAGCATTTTTCAGTATTATACTCAAATATAGGACTTCATGTTATATTTAAAATTTATATATAAATATATATCAATATACCAGAGCCTGATCTTTACATTCCAAAAAATAGGAAACTAAATTTGAGATTCACATTGCATGCATGGCATTGAAATTTATATAATTTTAATTTCAGCTTCAACATTATTCATTTCCTATATCAAATCTTAATGTGGACTAAGACTGATATGTCCTACATTATAAAACACTTCCTTCCCTGTAAAAAATATGCTCACCAGCGGCGAGTGGTAAAGTCGCTGGACACTGGTAGTTCGGTCTGAGATTTGAATCCCATGAATGAACTGGCTGCATGGGCATTTTCGTGGTTTTCCCCACGTGCAATGCGTAATTCAAGCCAATTTGTCTTAGAAAGTTCTCCACGAAGGCATCCCTCTCCTTAGGCAGACAGCTCTCAAAGCTTTGCCATAATCACATAAACCAAACCCTGCAAACAAAGTCAGGAACAGATTATCATAAAACAGTAAACCTTTTCTTTGTGATCACCTCTGAAACTGACTATTTCTCAGTATACAAACTGCTGGTGGTCATCTTAGAAGGGGTTCACTGTATTTATTAAAGGTCAGAAATTTATTCAAATATTTTTAAAAATGTAAATTAATCAACAAAATTTGGTATTAAATACTTTGTTTCTGAAAGCATAATTAATAATAACTTCTGAGTTTGATTTAGTGTGTATGATGAGAGTTTTTTGCACTAATGAATAGAAATACTTCATATCGTCAATCAAATTTTTCATTAGTGCAAAAAATGTATTACTAATGAAAAATTTGACTGACGATATGAAGCATTTCTATTCAGGAGCTGTTTTGCTTGGAGGGTTTGTTTGGTTTATTTGATTATGGAAAGCATGTAAGGTGTCTATATGGGAGGGATGTCACCGTGAAAGATTTTCTAAGGAAAAAAACTACCTTATGTCCATGTTATGCATGTGGAAAACCAGGTAAGTGCTCATGCAGCCAGCCTGTCCATCTGGAATCAAACTCAGATCGAAATATCAGCATTCCAGTGACTTTACCACTCATCTACTGTTGGGCTATTTGTGAAGAGCCAGGAAGGAGAATAATTATGTGTATTGAAAACTGAATTCTAAACTAAAAGTATAAAGATAGCAATGGAAATTCATTTATCAATACTAGTTCTTATTAAATTAAAATACTGCATAAAATAAATTTATAAAGCTGTTGAATGAAAATTTTCCATTAACATATTTGAGAATGTGTAAGGAGTAATAGATTAAGAATTTTTTTAATACTATTAAGTAATTTTCTTTTAAAGGAATTATAAAATATAAAACAAACAAAAGCTTCTTTTAGACAAATTATTCTACTATTAAAAATCATATACTACTGGAACTGACATCCCACTTTATCCAAAATTAAATAAATCCATTATTAGGTGATCAATCAAGCTGGGCAAAAATATTAAATATGAACACACTCATCTCAATTATTTAAAAATCTGAATGTGAAGATGTGAAATATTAAGAGGAAAAAGCTTTTTAGATTATTCGCTAGAAATATGGCATTCTGAAAAATGAACCAAAAGGAGAATTATATATAAATATTAATATATACACGCCTACACACACATATTGATACATATAATTCAAATATGATTACATATTGAAAATATATGTATGTGTGTGTGTGCCCACGCACACATATACAGCGAAATTTTGTACAGTTTGAGACATATATTTGGAACAGTAAGGAAATAATACTTTAAAATTTTCTTTTTAAAAAATAGCATCACTATAGCAAATTTACATTGCAAAGTAAAAATGTTCATTCAGCGAACGTACTTCCAACAGAATGTAAACAAACGTCAGAAATGTGACATCACTCATGTGGGCGGAGTTAACGGTGAGCTTCTCTGGATTGTCATTGGCCAAACTCAAGCCGTTGCTCTAGCAGTGTACATTTTGCTTATATGCATCCCGGAGCAGGCATCGCTGTAACAGTCCGTCCCTTCATAGGAGGAAAAGGTGGCCCACCTATTACGTGCCTCCATAATAAAATGATCAAGTGATTGGAAAAAAAAAAGAAAAATTATCAGGCTAAATAATAGTATGCCAAATATTAAAAATAATGCATCAATACATTGAGCACAGCAATAATAAGAAAGATGAATTAAAATCTCTGATTTATATTTCTAAAATTTCTGTGCGTTTTTTTCTGTGATTTTGTTTGTTCGTTGTTTATATTAGTAAAATTAAAAGCAATAATAATATAAAAAATAATACGCAGATTAAAAGACCAAAATTAAAAAAAAAAAAAAAAAAAGAAAAAGAAAAGAAAAAGAAAAGAAAAAGAAAAAAAAATCTAAAATGTTTCAAGTTTTAAAAGTAGCCCAGAAAGGTTTGTTAAGGTTTTTTACGCTCTCGCTGAGCTCACTATTTACCAGTCTCCTATTGCACTCCTACTGATCTCTCCTTTTTTTTTTCTTTTTGCCTTTTCAGCTTTATTATTTATTTATTTTTATTAGTCCAAAGGGATTTAGTCCCGAAGGACTATTACTTTCGTTTTGCGATTTTGCGTTGAATCACTCTGAATGCCCGTTTCACTTTTCAAATTGTTGCCACTAAATGTTATCGCTCTGCATTAAATTTTAAAAAATGAAAAATCTGCATAAATGTGTGCATGTTTCTCGCATTGTGATAAAACCTAGAGCCATCGAATTTTGAATGACGTAATCCTACTGCGAATATTAAATTCGTAACAATATTCTCTAAAACTTTAACGAATTTTTCATTAACAAACTCAAAGATTTCAAAGCCAGCAATACCAACGTTGTACAGAAAAACATTTTTATCTCCAGCGCGTGAGAGCGTGTACCGAAATTTCTAAAGATATGCTCAATTTAAAATTATTTTGCGATATTGCTGTTGAACTGAATTTTACGATTTAAGTGCGAAGAACATGGTAAACAAATAAAGGTAACACACAAAATGTTAAATAAACGTCCCTTTGGACGTAATTTAAAATCTGAAACATTTCAGATTTTTTTTTTGTTTTCTCTGCTAACCTGAAATTATGTCATTTATTATTTTATTACTTTTATCAACAGCAAAATTACAAAAATTTTAAAAGCAGAGTAGCAGTTATACGTTTAGAATTTCAGAAGGAACGTCAAATGTTGGCATACATTTTCCAGTTTTCAATCTTTTCTCGGTTCATGATATCGATATTCAGTTTTTTTTATTAAGATGACTTTACAAAACTTTTTTTGTCTTTATATTATTAATGCTTTGTGTGTTTAATTTATTTATTAAATATCACATCTGTGGTGTTTACGCCATATAAAATTCGACTGAACAGAAAAAATCAAAAAATATTAAAAGCAACTTGTCTTTAGAATTTCCGATTAACAGTCTCGTGCACTGGAGATAAAAATGTTTTATTCCGCACTGTGTTGCCACTGCTCGCTTCGAAATTGTTGAGTTTATTACGATAAAAGTTCGTTAAAACTTTACAAAATATGAAACAGAAAAAAAAATCTGAAAGGTTTCAGATTTTAAATTACGTCCAAAGGGGCGTTTTTTAAACATTTTGTGTGTTACTTTTATTTATTGAATATCATGTTCTTCGCATTTAAACCATAAAATTCAGTTCAAGAACAGTACAAAATAATTTATCGCAAAATAATTTTAAACTGAGCATATTTTTAGAATTTCCTACACACAGTCTCAGGCGCTGCAGATAAAAATGTTTTTTTCTGTACAACGTTGCCATTGCCCGCTTTGAAATCCTGGAGTTTGTTAATCAAAAATTCGTTAAAGTTTTACAAAATATGAAATCGTTCATAAAACAAATTGCAAATTTCAAATTTGGGCTTCCAGATGCCTATATTCGCGGCAGGATGACGGCATTCAAAATTCGATGGCTCTAGGTACCGTCGTTTTATTTTTCACACTTTCTGCTTCTGAAAATTACTGGAAAGCAATATGAGGATGGAATTACGGTTACAACTGACATAGTGGTCAATTACATTTATTCAATTTCGATACAAATTACCGATATATCCATTTATTCAATGTTAAATGCACGTGTCCCTGTATTTTTACTTTTCCGGGATAGCTTTTTCTTAAAATTTATCTCGCGCTGCATTGCATGGGGAAATACAACGATTTTAATTACAATTCTGCTAAAATTGCTTACCTAAAGTTCAAAATTCGTAATAATATTATGATTATGTTGTAACTTGTATATTACAGAGGAAAAATTATTGTATATTATAGAGATTCTTTGAAGAAAACCATTTTATTTAAAGGAGTCGAAAGGGTTTTAAAAAGGTCTATAGGAAGGTTTATTGAACGAACAAAAAAAGCCAGTCTTAGCTTTTAAAGTAAATAGGAAAAAAATGCGAATAATAAGGGAATTTGGTTAGCTGAAGGCATACTAGATTTTACTTCCTAAAAATCTTAATGCAAATCGTAAACCAGTTTTATCAGAAGCCCGAAATAAAAAAAAAAAGGAGGGGGAAGTGGTAAAAACAAAAACGCAAACAAAAAAAGGAAAAGAAAAAATAACGGATACCCCGGTGCGGACAAAACCTCAAAGAAGGAATGCAAACTTTTGTCTTCTGATCCCTCGTTCCCTGAAGCAAACAAAGAATTCGTGTATACCTCCCTCGTTACCCCAGAGGACCCCAAAGTCCGGCTGTAATTCTCTTCCTTGTCCGGTAGTAATCCCGTTAAAAGCATTTCATTTGTTGGTCAGTGACTGAGGCAATCAACAGTTACCGGCCGCAGCTAGTCTCTGGAGGAACCTGCATCTGCTTCTATGGGACCCCGGGGGCCCCATTAACCTTCCCTAACGAGGGCCATTAATTACAGGCCCCCGCGATTACTGAAGGACCTGCAGATCCCAGAGGCTGCGAGCAGCTTATGTACCGAAACACTTAGTTCGGCTGTCCACTGGCGCTTTAAACGGGTTAATGGAATTTCTCTCTAACTCTTTAATGGCTAATTTCATTAATGGTCACCCACTTGGATGGGACTGCTGCTGTGTTTTCGAGCTGTGCTTTTTTTATTCGGAGAAGGGGGGTTGCCGAACATTCCTCCCCCATCTCTTCATCGCGGGTAGATGACATGCTGAGGTAGCGAAAGTTTCATTAGGATTTCGACGATAAAATGATCCTAATTTTTAGGCCCGAACAGCTATTTTTTTTATTACTGTAGTTTTTTTGAATAAATGAAAAAGGGATTAATTCCCAAAGTTAGCGCGGAGAGGTTATTTCTGTTATTTTACGATCAAAAGAAAAATCTACTTGCTTTAATTGCTTCTAAACATGTAATGACATGCATGCACCCATACGCACACATAAAATAAATAAATAAATAAAAATTTATTTTTATAATTTAAAATAAATAAATAAAAAAAGAAAAGGAAAACAAAAATCTGAAAGGTTTCAGGTCACACAAATTACGTCCAAAGGGGCGTTTTTCTTAACATTTTGTGTGTTACCTTTATTTATTTAACTATCATGTTCTTCGCACTTAACCCATAAAATTCAGTTCAATTGCAATATCGCAAAATAATTCTAAAATGAGCATATCTTTAGAATTTCTGATACACAATTCCTCGCGCTTTAGATAAAAAGGTTTTTTCCGCCGTAGAGTGTTGCCATGGCTTGCTTTGAAATCGTTTGAAGTTTGTTCATCAAAAACTCGTTAAAGTTTTACGAAATATGAAATAAATAATAAAACAAATTCGAAATTCCGCCTTCCAGATGCGCATATTCGGGTGGAAACGTACGTTATTCAAAACTGGACGGCTCTAGGTACCGTTGTTTTATCACATTTGGAGAAATATATATACATTTATGCAGATTCTTCATTATTAAATTTCTTTAAATATAATACAGGACTGTAATATTTTGTGGCAACAGTTTGAAAAGTGATTCAGACTTTTAAGGTTTCCGACACAAAATCGCAAAACGAAAGCAATAGTCCTTCAGGGACAAAGCCCCTTTGGACTCACTCGCTGGAGATAAAAATATTTTTTTTTCGTACAGTGTTGCCATCGCTCGCTTCGAAATCATTTAGTTTGTTAATCAAAAATTCATTGAAGTGTTACAAAATAAGAAATCGATAATAAAACAAATTTCAAATTCCATATTAGGGCTTCCAGATGTCCATATTCTATGGAAGATTATGTTATTCAATTTTGATGGCTCTAGGTACCCTCGTTTTATCACAGTGAGAGACACATACATACATTCGTGCAATTCTTCATTATTTAATTTCTTTAAATGTAATACAGGGCTCTAATATTTGGTGGCAACAATTTGAAAAGGGATTCGCCGTTTATAGTTTTCAAGCAAAATACTAAAACGAAATTAATATTCCTTCAAGGGAAAGTGCGCCTTTGGACTAAAAATATGAAATAGCTCAGGTTTTAACGATCGCCCAAAAGGGTTTGTTAAGGTTTCTCTACGCTCTTGTTGAGATCGCAGTCTTTTAGTCTGCTGTTGCACTAACGCCTGCTAACTCATTTCTTTTCGTCTTTTTAGCTTTATTATTGAGCATCATTTTATTCGCCGTTACACCATATATAATTCAACAGCAAAATTACAAAAATTATAAAAGCAGCATGTGTTCATCGGGAATTCTAAACACTAAGTCTCGGCATATATATTTCTATTTTTCCAGTTTTTCTTCTCAGTTCATCATATGAATATACAGTTTTCTTAGGATGGTTTACAAACCTTTTATTATTATTATTATTATTAACTTTTTTGTGTTAAATTTATTAATTAAATACCATGTTCTTCGCCCTTACGCAACATTAAATTCGATATGATAACAAAAACGCAAAATATTTTAAAACATCATATCTTCAGACATTCCCATACACAGTCTCGCGCGCTAGAGATAACAATATCTCGTTCCGAAATATCATTATCATAGTAAATATTATATTAATTCTTCATTATAAAATTCCTTATTTTTAGCTTATTTAGAACCTGCAAATATGCATAAAGCTTCCATTTTAAAGCAAATTTTCGGTTTTAGAACTTTATACTTGTTTTCGGAATGAATAAAGGAAATTTTATTATATATTTTCATCGCTTTTTATTCTTGAATAAAAATCAATTAATAACTCGTATCATGACATTACAGTTGTAAAAATATTTTAAAAATTATTTCATGCATGTAACGATTTCCAGAAACGCCTTTTATCTAATCCTCAAACTGTTATCTGTATTCGAACCTTGTTATAGAGAATTCCGCTTATAACGAACACTTTACCTGGAAACAACGAATAAACTTTTTGGTACCCTCCAATATCCTATACTAAATGTTATTTTATACGGTTATAGCGAATTTCCCGGATCATAAAAATTGGATATAAGGAACTCTGTGGATATACTGGATTCAAATATTTTTATATTTAAAAAAAAATTTTTTTTTCTTGGAATTTTTGCATTTTCAACTGAAACGTAACTCACTCTTAAATGATACTGTTTAGGGTATCAGAATAACAAAAACTTGCTTTGCGTTACTGCATATTTAACTTAATCCCCACCGTTGTTTATGTTTTAAAGGATATGAGAGGGAGGCGTATATCTTAAATCTAGATATATGAGGACACATAATAAACATGCAAAGGGTACTTACACATTTAAAAAATTTAATGAATATTGAAAAGATAAATATTATTTTTTAAATGTTCGATCTGACAGCCTTTTTCAGGGGAGTATGTGTCCGCATCCAGATTTCTATGACAGAAGGATTTTCCCAAACCTACCACGTGTACTGATTTTCTTTCTTCTTCCACTACTTTCCACAGTTCATCAATCGTGGTGGGTTTCCTCTTAGAAAAAGCTCCTTTCAAGAGACCTCAGGATCAATGGTCCATAGGTGAATCGTCAAGGAACTTGACAAGAATACCTCAAAAAGATATACATGTGATAAATGTATCGGTCTTCTTTTCTTCGAAGATTGCAGTAGTGTAGAATAATTAGATTATTTTGAAGCAGGACGCATGAGAAATGTGCAATGCCCTCGCCAGGAATGGAACCTAGACCTCTGCGAATACGCGCCGAGTGTACTACCGTTTCACCACGAAGGCATGCAGAAAGGAGGGAGAAAATATCTTACATACTCTCCTTTTTAAAGGGCGGCTGGGGATTAAGAGACCCAGGCGCCAAATCCTACTGGTGAAGAATCATCACCTGCCACCTTTTAGTTGCGGCGTCACTGTAGAATAACTTCGAATTTTCCAATGCCAGGAAACTGAAGCAATGAGCAATACCCTCTAACCGGGACTTCTAGAATACGCGCCGATTGTGCTAACCGTTACATCACGAAAACATGCATAAAAAAGGGCGAATATACTCCCTCTTTTTATAGGGCGACTGGGGAATAGGGAATCCTGTCTCCAAATCTTGACGGTGAAGAATCAGCATTCACCACATTTTAACTCCAGCGCCAATGTACAGAATTAAGGTTATTTTGATGCTGGAGAGAGGAAAAATGAGCAATGCTGTCGCCGGGACTTAAACCTGGACCTCCTGAGTACGCGCCGAGTGTGCTACCGTTACACCACGAAAGCATGCAGAAAGGAGGGAGAAAATACCTTATAGACTTCCCCTTTTAAAGGGCGACTGGGGATTAGAGGACCCAATTGCCAAATCCTGGTGGGGAAGAATCATTATCTACCACATTTTAGTTCGGGTGCCAGTGTATTGAAATTAGGTTATTTTGATGCTGGAGAAGTGAAACATTAGCAATGCCTTCGCCGGGACTCGAACCTGAACCTCTCGAATGCGCACCCAGTGTGCTACCAAACTATTTTCATTTACGTACCGCTAAAAAATTTTCACACAATGTTCTACAAATTGTTCTCTGTTAAACAGCAAGCCACAGATATGCTTACAAACATTACGGAATTTAGCTTTTTTAAGTTGCAAATATTGGTTTGTTATTTTATTATTGTTGCCGCAGATGTATTTAAAGATTCTGCAATTGACAGCTGCTTCTATGAATTTTCTCATGCCGCAGACTATTTACCTTCAGAAACATTAGAAACTGTGTAGGGGTCAACTCTTTAAACCTTAAGTTCTCACTCCTAACCCCACGAACACTTAACAAGCGAATAATCGCTTAAGTGGGTGAACAGAATACATAATACTTGAGAAGGGTTTATATTTACAATCAGTTTCGACTTGGAACTTTACATAAAGCCGCCACTCGGGCTTGAACTTAAATACTAATAATTTGAACTAAAACTAGCTTAACTAAAGCTCTTAAATGATATAGCCGAAGCTATCACAATCTAACTAGTTGGCTCCTAAGTATTAATTGCATCGGCGAAGCCTAGCAAGGGCCTAGATATGGCCGAGCGTAATAACAGGTAAGAGAGATGTAGCCAGAAGGCAAACGCGCGCTAGTCAGGAAATCGAGACTCTCTCTCTCTCGAAGTCGGTTAAATCACGACTTAAATAGTACTCATTCTCATTTGCATTATCTGCGTTTCTGAATTCACATTCTGGCAGGAAATTGTAGGCCGGAATTTGAATAAGATAGGAAAGATACAAAACTTAAAATAACTGTTAATTAACATAAAGGAAACCTTACAAATGTATGCCCCTTTTTCGGGTATTAATTTTCAGTTTTCTTTCCACCTAACAAGTGATTATTAACGGTTTCTCCCTTTCCGATTTATAATTTGCATATTTTGCCTTAAAAAGTATTAATCACACAACGTTTACAACGTTTTTGAAATGTGGTATAGGACTAATAAAGCGCAAAAACGTATCTTTAATCCTCAGGCGTTTTTACATGCCCCATTTTGAAAGAAGAATAAATGTAAAAATAGCAGACGATATTCTCATTTCAAATAATAAGCTATTATCAGAAGTTTTATTCTGAAACGTTTGCTTTTTTATTTTTTTCTTTTCTAAAAATACATGTTGCTCTAAAAATGTGTAAACTCTTTTATTATCTTAGTAGTATCTGGACTGAGCGAAAGAACCGTTGATCCGTTGAAAATATTTAAACAAATCCAGAAATTCAGAAATTTATAAATAAAAATAACAGAATTCAAATTCTTCAAAATCTCACTTCTAAAATCTGCTATTCCAATTCACACTTTCTGTTCCTGTTTTGTAAAAAATTCGGGTTAATTTGAATATTCAATCAAATATAAATGCTGAAAAACTTCAGTATAGTTTCCTCGTTGTGATTTCCGTAAAATAACATTAATTTTTGTTTGAAATGTTAACTCTTTATTGAGCTAATTAACGTTTATTGAATTCACTTTTATTATTTTTAAAGCCCGAAAGCTTATTTCACACTCATTTAAGGAGCCTTGGATTCATATTCTTTTTTAAACATTCTACTATTTAAATAAACTAACGTTACACTATGTTTCTAAGAAAAAGATGAGAGTTCTAAGAAGACTTCATAATTCTGAATTAATGCAATTTAAACTTTTTCACGCGTGCTGCACGGAATTAAAGACATTTTAAGTGATGCCTTTATATGCTTAAGTAAAACTATTTTCCATTTTCCTAAATGTTTAAAACACAGAGGGTGATAACACATTTTTAGAATGATTTCAATAAAGAGTAAAAAAAAAGCAAATGTTTTCGAATAAAATTTTTTGGCTACTGCTTATTATTTAAAATGAGAAATATCGTCTGCTACTTTTAAAATTTATTCTTTTTTCAAAATGTCGGATGTAAACCAAGCTTTAGATTTAAGGATATGCTTTTGAGTTTTCCGAAGAAAAATTTATCTATTCCATAATTCAAAAACGTAGCGAAATGCATGAAATTAAAATTTCTATATATGAAATCAGCAACATTATCAATCAAAAAAAAATTTAAAGTCTGAAAGCTTTGAGATTTTACATTACGCCCAAAGGAGCGTTCTTTATCATGTTCTTCGCTCCTAAACCATAAAATTCAGTTCAAGAGTAATACCGCAAAATAAATTTAAATTGATCATATCTTTAGAATTTCCGATTCAGTCTCACGCGCTGGAGGTTTTTGTGTACAACGTTGCCATTGCTTGCTTTTAAATCCTAGAGTTTGTTAATCAAAAATTCGTTAAAGTTTAACAAAATAGCAAATCGATAATAAAACAAATTCCAAATTTCAAACTTGGCCTTCCAGATGCCCATATTCGCAGTAGCATTACGTCATTCAAAATTCGATGGCTCTAGGTACCGTCGTTTTATCACAATGCGAGAAACGTGCATAAGTTTATCCACATTCTTCATTATTTAATTTCTTTAAATATAATACAGGGCTGCAATATTTGGTGGGGACAGTTTGAAAAGTGATACATACTTTTAATGTTTCCGACGCAAAATCGCAAAACGAAAACGATTGTCCTTCAGGAATAAAGCCCATTTGGTCTGAAAAAAAGATAGTTCTATATCTCCCGGTCTACTGGCCCGATTGACGAAATTCAACTTCCGTTTTTCATGTCTCAAAAGCTCGACTTAAAATGTATATTATATTTTTATACAGAAATTTTTTTATTATATATAGTGTAACGGATTTTATATTTATTTGGCTATTTATTGATCCAAAGGAACTTTGTCCCTGAAGGACTATTGTTTTCGTTTTGAGATTTTGCGTCGGAAACATTAAATGTCTGTATCCCTTTTCAAACTGTTGCCACAAAATATTGCAGCCCTGTATTATATTTAAAGAAATTAAATAATGAAGAATGTGCATAAATGTATGTATGTTTCTCGCATTGTGATAAAACGACGGTACTTAAGCCATCGAATTTCGAATGCCGTCATCCTGCTGCGAATATAGGCATCTGGAAGCCCAAATTTGAAATTCGGAATTTGTTTTATTAACGATTTCATATTTTGTAAAACTTTAACGAATTTTTGATGAACAAACTCAAGGATTTCAAAGCGGGCAATGGCAACGTTATATTGTTAACTGAATTTTATGGTTTAAATGCGAAGAACATGATATTCAATAAATAAAAGTAACATACAAAATGTTCAAAAAACGTCCCTTTGGACGTAATTTAAAATCTGAAACCTTTCAGATTGTTTTTTTTAATTTTTTAGAATTGTAATTAAAATTGCTTTATTTTCCTGTGCAACGCATGCGATTTTTGAAGTGAAAGCTACGTCGGAAAAGTAAAAATAAATGAGCGCGTGAATTTAATATTTAATAAATAAATATCTCGTAATTTCTGTTGCCATCCACAACAATCGAGGTTTTACCGGAATTTTCTAGTAAATAATTAAAAAAAGCTTATAAAAGCCGATTTGAAACACTTCAGTAGTTGTACTTGTAGCTGGTTTAAGTGAACTTTTTATTTTACCTAATGCTGTGATTGATTGTAGCGATTTCGCTATGAGGTTATTTGTTTTGAAGTGAATTCTGTTTAACGTTTGAAATATTGTGATATTCTACGAATATCTCTGAGAAAATATTTCAGTGTTTTATTTTATTTCTTCTGAAAAGAATAAATTTTGTTACCTTTTTAACGACTGGTGCTTTCAGTCCATTATGAACCCGTACGCACGCAACAATTTTTGGTGTCAGGAATTGGGATTTTGAATTTCAATTACACGCGTAATGGAAGAACAACTAAGCCAATTTATGGCAGCCTTTGCTGGACTTATAGAAGAAATTAAGGCGGGCGAAGATTCCGTGAAAAAGGAGATGAAAGCGTCTTTAAAGATGAAATGAAGGCTGTTCAGGAATCTGTTAAAGATGAGACGAAAGCGGTTCAAGAAAAGATGGAAGCTGGTCAAGAATCAGTTAAACAAGAAATGGGATTGGGTCAAGAGGAAATGAAAAGAGAAATTGCTTGCATGATAGAAAACAAATTCGAGGCTATGGAACGAAGGATAGATACAGTGGAAGACAAAGTTGGAGAAATTCAGTTGGAAAAATCCGGGGAAAAAAAAAGGTTTTCAGATTTTAAATTACGTCCAAAGGGGTGTTTTCTTAATGTTTTGTGTGTTACCTTTATTTATTAAATATCATGATCTTCTCACGTAAACCATAAAATTCAGTTCAACAGCAATATCACAAAATAATATTAAAACGAACATATGTGTAGAATTTCCGATATGCAGTTCCGCGCGCTGGTGATTAAAGTTTTTTTTTCCTGTAGAGTGTTGCTATTGCTCGCTACTAAATCCTTGAGTTTGTTCGTCAAAAATTCGTTAAAGTTTTACAAAATATATAATCGATAATAAAACAAATTCCAACTTTCAAATTTTGGCTTCCAGATGCCATATTCGCAGCAGGATTACGTCATTCAAAATTGGACGGCTCTAGGTACCGGTGTTTTATCACATTTGGAGAAATATACATACATTTATGCAGATTCTTCATTATTTAATTTCTTTAAATATAATACAAGGCGATAACTTATGGTGGCAACAATCTGGAAAGTGATACAGTTGCGTTTATAGTGATTCAACGCAAAATTGCAAAACGAAAACAATAGTCCTTCAGGGACAAAGCCCCTTTGGATTAAAAATTCTTTATAGGTTGATGTGCCGTCAGCCTGACACAGGTTTTCAATCTTTGAGTTTACAAATGAATATTCTTGCAACGAACAAAGTAAAATACAATTTTTTTCTTGTTATATTTTCTACATCAGTAAAAGATGGAGTCCACTTGTGCAATGATCTCTCTTCGTGGGAAAGCTGTGGCCAATTAAATACTCATAACGGCAACAACAACTCGATTAATAGGTTTACAACCACTCTTGCACCTGGTACCAAAATGTTAACCACTTTACACGACACGTTTCCATACAGATTGAAAGAAACGTCGCTTTCCTCACACGCTTCCAATACCTTAACGCTTCCGATTCCAAAGCCCTTCTGTATTTTCCCATTCACAGACACGTGACCAGTGAGAGAGTCTACGAAAGAGGGTAGAAGCAGATGTTTTGAAGAAGGGGAAGCATGTGCAGCACCACATATTCGAATGCAGCGTATCAAAAACAGGAAACAACCCATCATTCCATTAAAAATGTAAAAGAAGGAGAGGTAAGGATAGTTTCATCTCGTGCCTTTCAATTTAATCTTTGTTGCGCAATTCTAATAATTCAATAAATTAATTCTTCTTAAAGTTTTTAAATTTATCATTTATATTTATCATTCATCGCAAAAATAAAACTTAAAACTTTTAGTACTTTTCTTTTAGAGGAGGTGTTGCAAACTGGTGGCAATGAAAACATTTCAATTAAATATTTCTCGCAAGTGTGGTGTTGCAAAGACTTCAAAATTTTAGTTATTTTAAGCCGGAGTTTACATTATTTTCATTTCCATTAAAAATGAACGTAAATAAATCACCAGAAAAAACTATAAATGGAACTAATTAATTTGGAGTGTGATATAAATCTTATTCAAAGATCTGAAGCAATAAATTTGATGCAACTTTTTCCGTGCTTGTCAAAAGACAAATACTCTGAGTTACGATTTTTTTTCACTGAAAATTAATAGCGAAAAAAAGCTGATTCACCGGAGAATTTCAAGAAATTTATTCCACCGTGGAAATTCAATTACGTTATCATGGAAAACAGGAATGAATTTCTTACAAAATTTATCATAATCGATACGCCATCAAATGGCAAATAAGAAATAAAGAAGTTTATAATAATTAGTGCTAAGGGGCAATTTGCCCGGAAGGACTATTAATTTTTTGCGTCCATTACTCTGTTACGTCTGCCCTGTATGAGCCTACTCAAACAAAAATTGTAGAAAAAACTTTAAACTGCTCAAACCTGCACTCTTTGGCAGATTACTAACTCCCAATGGTACATAAGAAATCAGAGAATTCACGAAGAACTAGGGGTTAGTTTTCTCATATCCTACTACTATAAAATAGCCAAAAAGATTTCATGAAAAACAAAAATCTATCAATAATCCTTCCATTAAAATTGCCAATTATGACCCCAATGAGCTTAATAATATTAACCGACCACTTGCTGTACTCAATCCCTGGATTATGTAACCTCTGCTTGCTAATTTTACACCGATGCTTTATTTACCTCTTATGTCACTATTATTTTATGTACTGCTAACTTGTTTTTGTGCTTAAGATGTATTTATCTTGCCACTTACAACTTTTATATAATTTTTTGTATAATGATTTCCTGCTGCATGTAATATTGCTTTACTACTAATGGATTCGAAATATCGTTACTCACATTAATATGATAGCATGGCACTAATATATTCTTTTCAGGATCTGTCACCAGCTCGAAGGCCCTATGATCCCAAATTTCATTCACTCCTTAACGCTTTAGCTACATAAGCTCCCAGATCTTAATATTTTTATGAGAAATTATATATATATATTGTAACGTATTTTGCAGTTTTTATCGAAATAACAGATGAACTTCTTAGTAAATCGTAACTTTATTCTCAATTCATGAAGATAGATAATTTAAATACTATTAGTTTCTGTATATTGGCAGCAAATCCACTATTCAACTAAATCTTGAATGTGAACACATATGACCGCTATGAACAAAAACCTTAGGCTTAGCCGTACTTAAACAAGTTTTAAATAATTGATGTTACTGCAATTATAACATACAGCTTAACTAAAGACATAAAAACTTTAATCGAAAGATAAGAATAACATAATTCAATCAGTTTTAAAGCACAAAATGCACAATTTACCTACATATAAAAATAAAGAAACTAAGCTTACTGAGCCGAGTAACAGAGTGGATATATATATATACCTATATTTATGTACGTTTGGTGCTGCCGATTGCAACTAAAATATGAGGTGCACATCTAGATGTTATAACAGTCCTATATACAAAATTTAAACTACTCGTTTTTGAGTTATGCAAGATACATACATGTATACGTACGCACAGACGCCACGAAAAAGCTTTTCAGCAACCATTCTAAATCCGTTTTATAATTTTTTGGAGAAAAAAGAGTTCTTTATTCTGTCCTTACGTTCAGATGTCATTCAAAAACATCGTTAAATTGCATTCGATAGTTGTCAAAATGGATATTTTCGTTGAGATATGATACCCGAAATTTTTCACGATTGTAATAGTTCCTTTTTACTTCGTACAATGAGGTTAAAAACCTTGTAAGGTTTACATTATGTTAATGAACAGTTATTTTTTGTATCTTTCCTATCTTATTACATTCAGCTTACAATTTCTTGCCATAATGTAATTTCAGAAACGCAGTTAATGCAAATGAGTATGAGTACTATTTAAGTCGTGACTTAACCGACTTCAAGAGAGAGAGTCTGATTCCCTGACTAGCGCGCGTTTGCCTTCTGGTTACGTCTCTCTTAGCTATTACTACGCTCGGCCATATCTTAGGCCCTTGCTAGGCTTCGCCGATTTAATTAATACTTAGGGGCCAACTAGTTAGATACTGATAGCTTCGCCTATATCCTTTAAGAGCTTTAGTTAAGCTAATTTTAGTTCAAATTATTAATATTTTAAGTTCAAGCCCGAGTGGCGGCTTTATGTAAAGTTCCAAGTCGGAACTGATTGTAAATATACTGAAAAATAAAGGGTTTTAAACCCTTCTCAAGTCTCACGTGTTCTCTCCACACTTAAGCGATTGTTCGCTTGTTAAGTGTTCGTGGGGTTCGAAGTTAGAACTTTAGATTTAAATAGTTGAACCTCATAACCTTCATCTTGCAAGAAGTAATACTTACAGTAAATGTGATAAAAGTTTGAAGTATAGTTACGATATTTGGAATTTCGTTTAGGACACTGTATTTTATAATAAACTGTAAAAGGTCAAAGCAACGGTTCTTCCGTCATTATTTAATTATCATTCGTATTTTCCCTTCAAAAGTTTCGACCGAATAAAGACGTCTTCGAAGTAAAGTAAAGCTCTTTGTATTTTCTATAAATACTCTGTGTAGTGTTATAACAATTCTTTATCAATTGAGATTCGTGTCATAGTTCTGCATCTCGTCCTTCTTCGCCTCTCCATCGACGGGCGGATGAAATGGCTGAATACTGGTAGTTTAACAAATACCATACAAGAGGATGAGGGCCTTATATGGTTTACCTTATGTGTAATGTAGGGTTTGCAACATTGTATTACGAATATGCATGGCATGAATAGTAACTAGTGCTATAAGATATTTTCTCCCTTCTTCCAACAAGCCTTCGTGGTGTAACAGTTAGCACACGCGGCGCGTATTCGAGAGGTCCAGGTTGGAGCTCCGGCTATGTTATTACTCATTTTTCACTTCTCGTGCTTCAAAAATACCTGATGTCTCTACAGTGGCGCCCGAACTAAATATGGCGGATGATGGTTCTCCACCACCAGGACTTGGCGATTGGTTCCCCTAATCCCCAGTTAGTCTTTAAAAGGGGGAGAGGTATATAAGGTATTTTCTCTCTTCTTCCAGCATGCCTTCGTAGTGTAACGGTTAGCCCACTCGGCGCGTATTCGAGATGTCCAGGTTCGAGTCCCGGCGAGGGCACTGCTCATTTTTCATGAATCCTGCTTCAAAATAATCTCTACAGTACTCCTTTCACAACATGCATATGAGCTAACTCTCATTTTTAAGTCATTCAAGAAGAATTATAGCCCTCCACGAAGACATCTCATCCTTTTAGGCATGTACCTGTAATGAGCTTTTAATTAGCTTTATAGTGATCTTCATTCTTTGTCGACTCATGGAACCCTTAGAACTATAAGGTATTTTCGGGAAATCCCATCCCATCCTTAGAGAAATATATTTAAAAATAATATTCAAAGTAGATCAATAAGTAATTCATTTAATGAATAAATAATAATAAGTAATAACTAAGTAATGTAAGTAAGAACAATTAAAGAAAAGTATTATGAAAAATTTTTAACATCAAATGAATGTAATTTTCTCATTAATAGCATTAATTCGTGCTTCATGTTTTACCTAACCTCGCATTAAGTTTACTGACAAGATTGTGCTTGCATTTTATTTACACAAACTGTCAAAGTGTAACTCTACTAATGTCGTCCGCAATCGCATTTCATATTATGCATTTAATTTGCTTCTATATTTTGTTTCTGCTGCCGCGTACGTTGAGAACGATTTTTCACATAAATACGATGTATCGAATGGCATAAAAATATTTCCATCTGTATGAGAAACAATTATGCATACACATCGACCAGGGCTTAATATCTAAAATTAAAAGTGCCGGAACCTTATGGAAGACCGTCAGGAAAAAGGTACAAGAAAAAATAAATATTTTTATTGTTATTTAATTAATAATTATTGTTCAATCAATTAATTATTATTCATTAAAATAATTAAACAAGTATAGATTAAAGTAATTAAATAATTAAAATTGAAATTAAATAAAGCGTACAAAGATAAATTAAAATTTAATAAGCGTTTTATCATATAATTGGCCCAGAAAAGCTGTTAGTTTCAAAATCCTGAATCACTATTCAAATTGTTGTCACCAAATATTATATTTAAAGAAACTAAATAATAAAGAATCTACATGAATGTATGTAGGTTTCTCGCATTGTGAAAAAACAACGGTTTCTAGAGTCATCTAATTTTGAGTAACATAGACGGTCTACTCAAATATGGCCACTTGGAAACCCGAATTTGGAATTTGTTTTATTATCTGTCTTATGTTTTACAAAAGTAACAAATTTTTATTAAAAAATTCAACAATTTCAAAGCGAGCTGTGGCAACACTGTACGGAATAAAACATTTTTATTTCCAGTGCGCGAGACTGTTTGCCGGAAATTCTAAAGATATGCTGCTTTTAAATATTTTTAGGACAATATGGCTTTAACCCAAATGCTCTCGAAACGTGTATGTGCTTGTAAATTTTAAAAAGCTTGTTTGGGCGTAATATGTAATATGAAAGGCCTTTAGATTTTTTTTATTACTAAAAATAAAATTTTTGAGATTAAATTTCCAATGAAATTTTTGTTCAGTTCTTCTTATTTAGAGCTCTGCTGCGCTCCGGCTAGAATTATGATTTATCCCTAAAACTAAGAAGTACCGGCGAATTTAAGTTCTGACATTGAGGGAACAATCGAAAAACTAAAGCTACTCTTGAACGTATGTAACTGGTGACGTCGCTTTGCGGACGACGGCTGCTCGTACAAGGATCTTCTGAATAATTTTCAAAGATATCTAAATGTATCTTTATATTTTTTAGTTAATAAACACTATCCAACTAGTATGAATGCTTTATAATTATCTTTTCGAAATTTGACTCAAGGAACGCCGGGATTCCGCGGACCACAATTTGAAAACCACTGCTATATTACAATCGAATAAATCTTAATTAGTCTTTCTGTTATAAAAATCCTTTTGAATAATTTCGCGTGAAAAACGCAGCATCTGAATATGTTCCTCCCAAGGCAAACCGCCCCGCTTTGCAGTTGGGGTTTCAATAATAAATGGCGCAGCTTGCTGGGGTATAAAATATAAATTCTTGTTTCTAGAAATGCGATGGAAACTACCAAGTTCTTATAGTTTCTTGTAATAAAACTTAGTCTTAATTTTATAATAATTGAAGCTAAATTAATCTGAACCCTTTAAATTTAACAAATCGAAAAAGAACAGATAAAAATTTAAGCTTGATTTGTTTAAGAAAAAAAAATTGCTCCAAGGGGCAAGAAACTGCGCCTTCGGGTCTCGTTTTCGTGCATGCGTTTTAATATAAAGGAAAACCAAACTTTACAGGCCACCGCGGTTTCCAGAAACGATCAAAACAGCTTAAAACGAGGCAAAAAAGAAAACCAAGTTTGTTTTGGATTTTCAATAAACTTCTACGGATTTCTAGGGGATCAGGTACAGGTCCATCTTCTTCAGGAGCCCGCGAAGCATTACCAGCTCCATAGGATAAGAAATTGCCTATTATTTCGATTAAAAATGTAAAAGAATCACTGGTAAAGCAGTTAAGTCCATGTTTTTCAATTTAACTTTTTTTTTGCGCAACACAGTTATTTTAGAAACATATATATCTGTTTCTCTTTTTAGAAAAATGTAAAAATTCGATTTTTGCTCCTGAAGAAGGGTATGACATAAGTAAAATTATAACAATACATGAATGTGTCGTGACTGTTTCACCATCACGTGAAGTAAATAAAAAATCATATATGACAATGTATAAGAATAGATCAATTTATCGTGCGGGCAACACTATGACGTGATTTAATCACGAAACTGTCATGTGACTATGTGACAATTTATGAATTATTTGACATTTTATGATAAAAAAACTACTGCATCACATATAATGTTAATTATTATTGGGCCATTTTTATATTAATTACTTAAGCATGTAATTTGTATTATTGATTACTAACAAAATCTGCTCCATTTCTGATTTCGTAGGTTCAAGTGGGGTTTCAAAAATTAATATCGAAACTGAACTATTAAATTGTTTGTATTTGAATTCCTAATTGATTTTACTTTACACTGAGTAATATCGAATAGCTTATAAGGTATTTCTCCCTCCTTCTTAGCATGCCTTTGTGGTTTAATGGCCAGCACAAGATTCAAGAAGTTCGAGTTTTTAGATTTTAGCAACATTTAATACGACTAGTAATCTATACATATAAAGAAGAAAGTCTGTTGGTTTGTCCTCTAATAACTCAGTCAATACTATAGGTATCGTCACCAAACTTTCCACTTTTCTTTTCTGGGTCCTGGAAAAGATCGACATTTACTTTTTTTTTCAAAAAAAGCAGCTGAAATCAAAGAAATTAATTAAAAACTCGGAAAACCGATCATTTTCGCCTTCATTTTTCCGAGTGGCAGCAGTCTCGCAAGCTGGAGATGAAAATCCGCTTTATTTCGAGAAACGTTGCCACTGCTCGCTTTCAAATTGTAGAGTTTGTTAATAAAAAATTTACGACGAAATAAAAATAGTATTGCCAAACATTAAACACAATATTCCCGATTCGAAAAACTTTTGGGAAGCCATTTCCACTATTTCCAACTTCGTACGACTTTAATCAACCGAGATATTAATTAAAAACTCTAAAAACACTGATTTTCTCATTTATTTTTGCAAGTGGCAACAGTCTGTGTGCTGGAAATAAAAATGCTTTATTTCGAAAAGTGTTGCTACTGCTCGCTTCCAAATCGTAGAGTTTATAAATCAAAAATCTGTAAGTTTTACGAAATCTTTCTCTCTATATTTACAAAAGAATGTCTCTTTGTGTATTTGTTTGTTTGTTCGCGTTATTGATTTCTGATCAATTATAAATTTTTTGCCACGTTTAATCGACTAAAATTGAATATAGGTGAAATATGGGATGGAACTTGAGAATTTACGACCATTTGATTAGAAAGACGATAATCATTAAAAACTGATTGATGCTCATATAATGAGACAGAATAATCTTATTTTCCTATCGAAATTTTTTATGTGGGCTCCATATCGCATCAGACTGAAAAATGTATGACTATGAATCGTATTTTTTGCATCGTTATTAAAGAAGGATTATAGCGGTATCGTTCTCTCTGTTGTCTCAGTCGGTTGGCATCGGGTAATTCCGTTAGTAATATAATAATAATAAATTAGTAATTCATGATTAGCTGATGTACGTTAAGCCTAATATTGGTAAATTTCCATCTACCGTTGTTTACTGTAGATCTATAGTTAAGGACCATTTTTGATGTGTGTGTGTCTAAATTTAAATTCCACTCATTTGAACAGCAAAATTAATCCCTGCAAGAAGAGTTTTCTAAATAATTGTTACTTGAAGACAGAAACAGAATTCGAAACATCACAGGCTAAATTTAGTACAGATGGTTATATAAATTTTTCCCCTCAGTTTTATTATTCCGTGATGAGGAGCAAAATTAAAACATTTAGAGCTCCTCATTTCTAAAAAAGCTCTTTGTTGTTATTTTTAAATATCCAGAAGATTCGCGAAGACAAAGGATTTCATATCTTTTCCTAAAATATGAACTTTCATCTATCCTGAGTGAAGGGAGAACCACATCATCAAAGTATCTGTGCAACGATCCTAGAGAAAAACTCTTTATCCCTAAACTTAATCTATTAAAGCTCTGTGCTGTTGGATGGCCAATGAAATCTTCTCTTCCGAATCCCTCCTCGGGATACCTCCGGCCAATCGCAGCGCTCACAGGCACTCCGACGCAGGCGCATTTGTCACCTGACTTTTCAATAATCCTCTGCAGTCCCGATTAGGACGGCGTATGATTTGATTGGGTTCCAAGGCATAGATACCCAATTCTTACTGAATCCCCCGCCACACTCCGCTCTCTGCTTTAACCACAGGAGGGAGAAGTTTAAGGGCAAGGGGGTGCCTCGGATTTACAGAAGACTACCCCCTCCCCCACTCTGTCACCTGCCTCGCCGTTTCGCTTTCCACGTAATGAGAAAAATGCGCGTGGAGAGAGGAGTGCTACGGGCAAGTTTGTTCAATCTGCCCCGTGCTTTGCTCCAGTCGGCACATGTGGGAAGTTTTTGCGAGGGTCCATCTCCAATTGGACTTTAAATTTCTTGTTGGAACTACCGAACTGGTTTTTCTTGGCGAAGTGACACGCACTGCAGAGGTATAAAGAAGATACTCGTTAAGACTACATTGGGTATCAAATAATTTGTCTGCAGCTAGTTCTCATTTATTTTCTGTAGTTGATGATCTAGATTCTTGAAGGCATTGATGTGTTACATTTAGTATTGTATAGAACGAGAACGGTACATCTAAAAGATTTTCATAACCATATGCTTGGTACTAGAATAAATTAATCTCCAAAAAAGGAACAGAAAGAAAGAATCTTGATTTGCTGAATTTGAAAGTACTTCCAATTCAAACACTGAATTTTTTCTTATGCTTGATTTCTCGTTATTCATTTAACACGTACTCTGGCTTTCGTTTTTCTTTAACAAACGAGTAACAGAATCATTTTTCTGTTTGCCGACGAAACGTTAATTTAAACCGCAGTTTAAATTCTCTTAAATTCTTAAACTTATCTGTGTGCTGTCATAAGTGCAGGCGTATATCCGAGCCCTCTGTTCCATTCAAGTTTGAAGAATAGATTTATCTCTAGTATTTCATTAAGTAGGATGTTTAATTCTGCATAAATCAGGTACTTTCCTCTCTCGCGAGTTATTACTGAACATCTAGAAAGATAGTTTGTAACTTGTACAAGAGAATGTGAAGATTATTTGGAAGTCAGAGTTACGGTTTCTGATACTGAACTAAATCTCTACGATCAGAATATTATAACGAAGTTCATGAAGTTGTAATTAGATTGAAAGAAGAGATTGACGTGAACAGATTTAATCATGTTGGGTCTGAGTCGATCTCCGGGAATGGGTCACGTGTCATCTGAGACAGACAGGGAGGATTCTCCACCACCGGCTCCTGACGTTACAGCGGTGAGTAGAGTTTTGTTTTTAATCACATAATTTTACCACTTGTTCCGAAGGTTAATTTAGGTCAGAGATCCTCTGATTGTGATATATGTGCCAATAATGGTACATTACATTATTTTTCAATACAATTGCCATCCACAAATTTTAAATGAATGTCAAATTGTACATATATATGTTATTCTTATTTATGTGGCCCAAAAATGTTTGAGAACCTCTGATATGGATAACATATATACAGGTTATTTTAATGAAAACTTCTTGAAAAATATATATCTTTATGTACGGTCTTTGAAAGAATATTAAAGAATTGCCTGATAAAACAAATTATTTTAGTTTACTGAAAGTTACTAAAGCAAGAAAAACGAACTCTAAGTTATTATTAGAATTAGAGTTTGTTTTTCTTGTTTTAATACATCCGAAAATGATAAAAAAGCAAAACTAATATAAAAAATACGAACACTGAAAAAATTATCTAAAAATCCGTATCAAACACGACTGAAAATTTCTGACAATTCCTTACAGTTGATAAATTACTTGAATCACATAGAAACAGCAATATGCGTTTCGATAGTTTTTAGAATAAAGTTATGTCATTTCTCTTTCTGTATAGATATATATCTTTATTAAGAATGCAAATCGTATTCTCAATGCTCTTTTGACTCGATTTTAATAAAGTTTTACATGTTACGTTTTTTAATGTGTTACATGTTTTTCTCCGAAATAGAAATATTTCAACTGAATTTTAATACAACAAACTGCAGAGCTATTCTTCTATTCTTTTAGCTGAATTTTTATATTTAAAAACTTTCGAAAGAGCGTTTTTAAGTCGAATCTATATTTAAGAGACTATTAAGTAAGAGACCATATAAATCTCACGTGTATGTCCACGTACTGATATTTAATTTATGTAATTTGTAGACGTCACTTATTGTTTTACTTAATCAAAATTAACTTCAATTAAAATCCCCCAAGTTCTAATCATGTATTAATTAGTATTCGAGCATTTTTAAATGTTTCAGAATAAAGTACGAATTCTCTTAATGGAAAAGCTTTAAATGTGGTCATATATTAATATCGTTCATGGTAAGTAATCAAAAAAGTAATTTTTATTGAGTTAAAACTGTAACTATTACGAATCGTCCAGTGACGTCTTGAACATTGTAGTAATGATGATCACATGCGTCTGAAACGGGATACAGTTACATATTTTGGGCAATTTGTAAAAGAAAATTCTTTTATTCATAAACGGAACTGTCAGTTATTAATTGATCCAGACAGAATGATAACTATGTTTTTCTTAAACATTCTGAAATATATAATATCATTTGTTGCTTTTCCCCCTTCTGTGAATTACACATGCACCTTCAAATATCTTGTTTAAAATATGTGTCCAAATACTTATAATATTATATTAGAATTTGAAATGTTGGAAAATTTTAATCTCGTAGAACATATATAAAACTGTTTCAAAAATTTTAATGGCCATAATGTAGCTTCATTGGGGGATGCGATCAGCCTATTATTTACCTATTAAGTACCTAGTTTTAATTTATGAATATACAAAACATTCTTTTATTTAAGTTTCTGTATATCAACATTTTCTATACATCTTCTTGTATAATTTTTAAAACGCATTAAAAATAGTCAAAATTTGAATAAATATATATGTATTTTTCGAGTTTGGGAAAAGAAGAGGGGGAGTAATCGTCTAACAACAGTGAAAGGGGGTGCATAGGGCAAAAAGGTTTGAGAATTACTCTTTAATGTTAGAACTACTGTAATTAAATGTTATTGAAGATGGAGGTTTCAAAATGAACATAAAATCTCTTATAAACTGAGCAAAGTATCTTGACCGTTCGCAACAATTATTTTAACTGTATCCCATTCCTATTTAAAATCGTATCAAGTAGGCTAATCGAAACATTTTATTAAACTGTAGAAGAATTTGTACAGTTCTATTAAATATTTGCAATAAAAATTTAGTAAATCCGAAGAAATGCTATAAAAATTAGAAAGTAAAATTTGGGTCTCTTAATTACCGTTTTTTTTCTTCTTATTCACGGTTTTAGAATAAAATCTGCATGCGAATATCACATAGTTTTCGAAAACATTTTCGGATAACGGATTTATGAGTCCAAAAGGGCAACTTCCCTAGAAGGATTATAAATTTGGTTTTGGCATTTTACGTTGATTCACTATAAATGTCGGATCACTTTTCAAATTGTTGCCATCAAATATTATCGTCCTGTATTATATTTAAAGGAATTAAATAATGAAGAATCTACATAAATGTATGTATGTTTCTCGCACTGTGATAAAACAACGGTACCTAGAGCCATCCAATTTTGAATAACGTAATACTCCACTGAATATGGGCATCTGGAAGCCCAAATTTAAAATTTGGAATTTGTTTTATTATCGATTCCATATTTTGTAAAACATTAACGAATTTTTGATTACCAAACTCAAGGATTTCAAAGCTGGCAATAGCAACGTTGTACAGAGAAAAACATTTTTACCTCCCTCACGCGAGAGTGTGTATCGGAAATTCTAAAGATATGCTCATTTTAAAATTGCTGTTGAACTGAATTTTATGGTTTAAGTGCGATGGACATGATAATTAATAAATAAAGGTAACATACAAAACGTTAAAGAAACTTCCCTCAGGGCGTAATGTAGCATCTGAAAGTTTTCATATTGTTTTATGTGCCTAATTAAATGTTTATCCTAAATTAATAGTTGGGACATAACAATATCGTTTCAAAGGTTTCGTACTATAATCACATCAAATCTCTCATTGTAAGTTCTGACTGTACGTTCAGTATGGAAAATAAGGACGTGAAGTTTATGCTGTTGAATGCTTAACACAACGCACGTGCAGAATTTGTTTGAAAATTTTCGTTCTGGGGATCTCTTCCTTAAAGTTGACCCATGCTGTAGCCGATCTTCTGAAGTTTCAGTTCACAAAATTAAAATTAAAGCCGTAATTGAATCGAATTGTCATATTAATGATTTAGAGATTATAAAAAGATTAAATGTAACAATTGAAAATCACATAAGATGTCTAGGAATCGAGATTAAGTTCCCCATGAATTGAAACAAAATCACTTAACACAACGAATCAATATTAGCGATACGCATTTCAAAGGTAATGCAATCGACCCTTTTTTAAAACGAATTATCACTGGTTATGAAAGACGGATCGTCTGCAGATGAAATTGGAGGAAGCAATCAAACAGAAAAGGCCAGAATTTGCAAACTGCAGAAGAATTGTGTTCCACCACAACAATGCGAGAGCTCAAGCATCTTTAGAAGCACTTACGAAATTACTGGAGCTTGGTTGGGAACTTCTCAAACGCTAAACATAATAACCATGACCACAAATCGCAGACTTGGTTAAGAGTTTTTTTTTTTTTTTTTTTGCAAATAAAAGACGGAAATTCTATGAGCGCGGAATCATGAAGTAACTAGAAAGATAAAAAAAAGTAATAGAACAAAATGGAAGGCATTTATTTGACTGATCAAAGTTAATTTTTTGTTCAGAAAAAAATTGAGTTCTATTTCACACTAAAAAAGCCGAAATTACTGCCTTGCCAATCCTAGGTACCTGAGGTCAATGAGAAAAAAGTAAACACTTTTGGATGTTACAAGACTAAATTCCAATAAACTATTTTAAAAAATTCTGAAAGGATTCAAATCTTTAAGTTACATCAAAAGATATGTAATGATATGAAAACACAATTTTGGAAGCACTGATGCAAGAACTCTGAGATGTAGAAGCGTAGCAGTGTTGTTTAGCGTATATACTTGATCGGTATTAAAGGCGAACGAGTCAGGCCAGATTAACTTCCTTTTTTATTTAGATTCATATTTGTGCCTTCAATTCACTTCGCACTCCAATCGTGTCTATTTCCAGAATATTTTACATTTTGATACTATGGTGATAGAAGCGAACATAGAGAAGCACCCACGCAGCACAAAAGTAGAAGCGAAAAGGTGATGTATCATTTCAGAGGAAGAAGGGAGGGAGTCAACTGTTTTAGTTTGAGCTAGAGAAAGTTTTGGTTTACAATAATTTGATTGGGCAAGAGGTATCTGCATTATTCGTTACGTAGGATCGCATGATTAATTTGAATGACGCAGTTTAGACTTAGAGTGCTATTTTTAAAATAGAGAAATGAAATCCCCAAATTAAATAAAAAATAAAAGAGGTTATATACAATTAAAATTAGAAGTCTGCTTTCATATTTTTTATCTTACACATTCCCCCCTTTCATCGAGAAAAAAGCGAAGCGATAGAGAAGCCTTTTTAAGAGAAAAAGCATTAGGGCCGCAAAATATGAGAAATATAATTTTGAAAATACAAAACATAAAATTAACTTATGAACAATTAAAATATTTTGAGTCGTAAAATTTCGAATTCAATAATAATTTTAAACACTATAGTCTTTTAAGAAATTGCACATTTTTAGAGTCCAATGAAGATGATAATATGACTTCAAAACAGAGAGAATCCTTTGATAAATGGTATAATTCTGTAAAAGATGGTGCCTTTGATTTTTGAAAAGAAATTGTAAAATATTGTAGGTCTGATGCAGATATCTTGAGAAAAGGATGAATGAAAATTTGGAAATGAATCAGTGAAGATTGGGTTCCAATCTGTAAAACGTTCTCATTTTTGGAACATTCACATCACAATTTTGATACTCCGGGGAAGGATTGTCAAAAATTTTGCGCACAATATCACAATTATGAGAATTTTATATACCCATTAATTGTTACGAATATTCATAAAACTTAAAAATTTTACACCATACTAATTTTCGCATTTATAAGTAATACTTTATCATTTGTAATAGCATTATTCAAATTATGGTTTTACTTGTATTATTATATATTGTTGCGTGTGTGCGGGTTCGTAATGGATTGAATGCACAAGTCGATAAAAAGTTAATAAAATTTATTCTTATCCCAAGAAATACTAAAACAAAATGCTGAAATTTCCTCAGGGATATTCATACAGCATCGCAATATCTCACAGTAGTTATATTTAAAGCTACTGAAATATAAATAGAACTCAATTCAAAAACACAGAGAAAGCTAACCCGATCTCACCTCGAATTCGCTACAATCAATGACAGCACTAAGTAAACAACTATAGTTCGCTTAAAACAACTGAGCTGAGATGTTTTTCTCCGGCTTTTATAAACTTTTAAATCATGTACGAGAACATTCTGGTATTTTCTAGATTTTTTCGGATAGCAAAAACAATTACGAGATATCTATTTATTAAATGCGCGTGCTCCTGTATTTTAACTTTTTCGGCGTAGATTTTTCTTAAAATATGTTACGCGCTTCATTATAGAGTAGAATAAAATAATTTTAATTACAATTCTACTAAAAATAGCAAACTAAATACAAAATCCGTAACAATAAAATGTTACATATGTGATACATCTGTATATATATATATATATATATATAATGCGTGTTATACGTTATCGTCTGAAAATCAAACATTCGGTAACATGACATGCTTTAGCGTTATAAACGTGCATGTGTTATAAGCGTCATTAAATATTTGCAGAAATTTACAACCTAACGACTGTATTAACACTTCTGTAACACAGGAGGTACCTCAGCAGAAGCGTCGGATTTAATATGCTCACAAAAATACTTTATTTTTAGAAAATGGGATACATTTTTAGATAGTTTGTAGAAAACTCTTTAATTCTTAAGTTCTTACTTAGAACCCCACGAACACTTTGCAAGCGAATAATCGCTTAAGTGTGAACAGAACAGGTGAGACTTGAGAAGGGTTTAAAATCCTTTATTATTCAGTATATTTACAATCAGTTCCGGCTTGGAACTTTACAATGAAGCCGCCACTCGGGCTTGAACTTAAATACTAATAATTTGAACTAAAACTAGCTTAACTAAAGCTCTTAAATGATATAGCCAAAGCTATCACAATCTAACTAGTTGGCTCCTAAGTATTAATTGCATCGGCGAAGCCTAGCAAGGGCCTAGTAACAGCTAAGAGAGATGTGGCCAGAAGGCAAACGCGCCTAGTCAGGAAATCAGACTCTCTCTGTTGAAGTCGGTAAAGTCACGACTTAAATAGTACTCATTCTCATTTGCATTCTCTGCGTTTCTGAATTCACATTCTGGCAGGAAATTGTAAGCTGAAATTGGAATAAGATAGGAAATATACAAAACTTAAAATAACTGTTAGAAAACGCATCATAAATCTTACAACAGGTAAATATTTCAGTTTAAGAATGGGGTATTCGATTTCATCTGGTAATACTGTCATTTTACCAGTGTAACTTCATTTCGCAGCTTTCTTGCAGCTTAATCGTCATCCAATGCTTCAACAAAGCACAGCGACCTTCAGTTGTGAAAATTCATTACAAGAATGGACATTGGTATGCATATGCTATTAAGGAGCTCTTTGCTGTCTTTGGATGTAAAAATGCATCTAGCGAAACAACAGCTCGCGCAGTGTTAAAGAAGTTTGACGATATAGGTTCGGCAGCAGACATTAAAGTACCACATTCTCGATCGAGCTGGTTTTTTTAACGTTTTGTGTATTACCTTTATTTATATCGTATTCTTCGCACTTACACCGTAAAATTCAGTTCCAGAGCAATATCGCAAATAATTTTAAATTGAGGATATCTTTAGAATTTACGATACACAGTCTCGCGCGCTGGAGATAAAAAAGATTTTTTTTCGTACATTGTTGCCATTGCTCGTTTTGAAATCGAGGAGTTTGTTCATCAGAAATTCGTTAAAGTTTTACAAAATATGAAATCGATAATAAAACAAATTCAAAATTTCAAATTTGGGCTTCCAAATGCCCATATTCGGGTGGAAATATACGTTACTCAAAATTGGATGGCTCTAGGTACCGTTGTTTTATCACAGTGCGAGAAACATACATACATTTATGCAGATCCTTTATTATTTAATTTTTTTAAATATAACACAGGACTGTAATATTTGGTGGCAACAGTTTGAAAAGTGGATCAACGTAGAAATGCCAAAATGAAATTAATAGCCCTTCTGTGCTTAATTACGTCCTTTGGGCTAAAAATTCAAAGAGGAAAATGAACGTGTCATTAGCTACCTCGTGACAGATACGCGAAAACTATTTTAACTTGCATTTTTTAGAATTTTATCGAGAGAGCTTGTTACTGCAAAGCAAGTCATACGCCATACGTATTCTTCATTCTTAAATCGGAATAGTTACTTGTTGTAAGTACGTTAAAATATTTTCCTTTTTTGAAAATAAAAGAGTTTATTGGACGTATGAAATCTGTTGGGGTTTGCTGTACACATACTGATAGACTACTGATTTGAAAAGGGATACATCGGAAAAGTGAGACAGTGAGCATTAAGAAGAATTCTTCCTCTGCTTCTAATAGCATCAGAAGTAGAACTTTTATTATGCTTTATTGATTAATAATCTTTTTCTGCTTCTGCTGAAAATGAGAAATAAATTTACATAGTTGGCATTTTTTTCTTTTTAGGTACTTTTTATATTGCATGTGTTATCGATAATGTACGAAAGCCTTCTTCATTCTGAAACACCTACACATTTCATAGAATTCAACAATGTAAACACTGGCAGACGATATACGAAACGATTAATATTTCATGCATTTCCTAGATATTCTGGACAAACCGGCAAAGTGTGAAATGCATCTCCGATTCGTTTCGAATATCCATACATTGTAACAATAAACATATTCATTCCAAAATTTTGTATATTTCATACACTATTTTCTTTAATAAGAAAGGTATAAATTTTGTTTTGTACCACTTTCATTTTACTTAACGCATTCTGAATACAAATAGCATTCTTTCATTATTGTTTCAAAATAACTTTTGTAATTTTGAGGAACACACGTTTTTTAAGTTGTAAGATCTCGTGGCCCCAACTTGTCAGGAACTGGGGTAGTGACTGATACTATGTGTGAATTTACACAGAAGCGTAAGAAAGGGTTGAAGCCCTTTTTATTTTATCTTTAAAATGACAAATGCGTCTTCTTGACGCTCGCAAACTGCGCCAATCCGGCGGTTCAACTCAAATAGAACGTAAAACTGAACGTAATGACTAGATGAACTAACATCAAAACACTGCCGACGAGGCTGTGAGATCCTAAACTAACCGCGTTTTAAATTACCGCTGAAATTCAGCAAGATTCTGGTTAAACAGTTGAAAACTAGCACTTCTGCAAGGCTAGGCATACAAGCCGACACGCGCCGATCTAAATTCTACCGAGCAACCTCACTAGCGTAACTTTAAAGCAAGACTCTCAAACTCTGGTTTCGTCTACTATTTAATTCAACTAGCTTCCGCTAAATTTGAATAAACTGCGCGTGCTACTACAATTTACATACCCTGGCACGGGCATTTGTAGGAGAAAATGAAGGCTAAACAGGAAATCCAACTTAAAGTAAATGTTAGTTAAAATAAATATAAACTCTACAAAGTAGCCTTACCATGAGCGTTTGGAGGATTCGGCTAACTAGCATTTCTATAGAATGCCTAGGTTTTATATACAATGCCTAGGTAAAGTATGTTATTCTCATGCTTCATACTTCTCCTCTAAACGGCAGGCTTTCTATAGAATGCGAGGTTTTCATACATAGCGGCAACACATGCATCACTCGTCATAAACATAAATAGTCGCGAGATTTGAAAAAAGCTCATAATTTTTATAAAATATTCTGTTTATGTGGTTTGGTGATTAAGCAGAATCTCTTTTAACCGACAGCAATGAGACCGGCTTGACTTTGGATAAGATATTTTTCCGGCTATTTAAATATGTATTTCCAAAACAGTCTTGTTTATATTTTGTGATGCCAAATGTATTGCAACACACGAAGTCCGTCGGTTGTGCTTTTAATCTGTCTGTCCTAATTAAATAAATAATATTGAAAATCGTACGGATTATTTAAAATTAAAACCTGTAGACATGATTTTATATTTTAGAAAAACAAAATTAAACGAAGTTTTAAAACTAATGTATTAATTATCATATGAAAATGAAGAATATCTTAAGCATGATGGCACCACATTTCGAACGTCTGACTGCTAAAAAGATTGTGTTTGTACATTTTTTGAAAATTCGTTGCGTATGTAATGAAGTTTCGTAATAGCATGCGTTAAAATTTTTAAGCGTTTTTCAACAAATCTTATGAATGCCAGCAAGCTTATGTTAGCTTCCATCCATGTAACTTTCTTGCTCTGCTTGTCATTTTTATGTTCCCTGTTTTTCCTTAATTTTTTCTTTTCTAAATATATCTATATATACAGGGTGTTGATAAAGTCTCGGACCCATTTTGATGTTTAGTAACTCATAAAATAATGAAGATATAAACAAACTTATGGCATTTATTGATGGAATAACTTATATATTTTCCTTTCAGGTTTGAATATCTTTACTTTTATAAATATCGTCTGCGCGTGTGGTTCATTTCAGATAATTTCATTTTCCTGTCTTAGTATCTGTACTTTTCTAAATATCGTCATTGTTTTTAAATATCGTCTTTAAATATCTCTTTTGTTTTCTTTTGTTCTCTTTTGTTTTTGTTTTGGCAAAGCCAGAAATACAACCGCAATAGCCTGTGTGGATGCCGACATGCTTGCCGGTACCTGACGTGAAACTGAATATCGACTTGATATTCTCCGTGCGACGAAGGGGGCACACGGGAAAGTTCATTGACAAGGGTCATGAAACTTTTTGAGTCTATCTAACCATTTATGTTATTAATTTTAATCTATCTTTATTATTTTATGAGTTATTAAACATCAAAATGGCTCCGGGACTTTATAAACACCCTGTATATAAAGAAGAGAGTCTGTGTGTGTGTTTGTTCGCTAATAACTTAGTTACTTCTATAGTTGTCGTCAACAAATATTCTACAATTCTTTTGTGTGTCCTGGAAAAGATCAGCATCCACATTTTGTTTTTTAAAAAAAGGCTTAAATCAGAGATATTAATTAAAATCGCGGAAAACGATAAATTTCTCTCTCATTTTCCCGAGTGGCAACAGTCTCCCAAGCCGGAGATGAAAATCTGCTTTACTTTGAAAGTTGTTGCCACTCGTCGCTTTCAAATCCTAGAGCTTGTTAATAAAAAAATTTCTAAGTTTTACGACGAAATAAAAATAGCACTGGCAAACATTAAATACATTATTCCCGATTCCAAAAATTCGCGGGAAGCCATCTTGACTATTCTCATCTTCCTACGACTTTAATCAGCCGAGATATTAATTAAAAACTCTGAAAAAGCTAATGTTCTCACCCTGTAAGCTGCTTGTTTCGCTGAACTTCATTGCTGTGTCGTAGCGCGTACAAGGTGGAATTTTAAAACTGGATGGAACTTGAGCTTTTACGACCATTTGATTAGAAAGACGAAAAATCATTGAAAACTGCCTGCCGTTGTTGCTGATATAACGAGAGAGAATTAGTTTATTTTTCTTGCGAAATTCTTTACGGGGGTTCTATATCGCATCAGACTGAAAAATGTATGACTATGAATCGTATTTTTTGCATCGTTAATTAGGGAAGGACTACAGCGGTATCGTTCTCTCTGTTGTTAGATACATTAGTCTCAGTCTGACTTAACTGGCATCGGGTAATTTTGCTAGTACTTATATAAACGTTTCCATATAAATATAATTAAAAGCAAGGCGTAAAGTAAGTTCTAAACTAAAGAATTTAACTATACACATGGATAAAATTGATATCATACATCCCCGTGTCTGTCTCGTGTCATTTTCTGCAAGAAAAGCAGCTTCTGACTTGGAATTACGGATTATAGATAGTGAACTGATTGATGTTTGACAAAGAAATTCAAAGAACATCCGTTTTTTAAAAAACGTCCATGTTCGAAACGAGATTATGCACATTACGGTCTTGTTATATTCTCTCAACTGTCCTAAATATTCGATTCTAAATCATTTTCTGAGCTGTTGTCTAATTCTCTGTCTATAAGCATAACGCTTATTAGCCTTTTTGGAATCAATTAGATCTAAATCTGGAACACCTGATTCTTTTATTTCTTGCAAGAACATCATAGGTGTTAATGGTATAAGATCATTGCTATTTTCAGATATATAAGTCAATGGTCTATTATTCATGACATTTTCAGCATCGCAGAGTACTGTGTATAGGTCTTCATAATCTAGACGAGCATTTCCTAGGACACGTCTAAGTATGTTTTTTAACATGCCAATCAGACACTCCCAGAAGCCACCCCACCAGGGTGCTGACGGTGGGTTGAATTTCCAGGTAATTCTCTTAAACGATGTTAACTCCTGTAATTTGGA
Organism: Stegodyphus mimosarum; assembly: GCA_000611955.2. Lineage (NCBI taxonomy): Eukaryota > Metazoa > Arthropoda > Arachnida > Araneae > Eresidae > Stegodyphus > Stegodyphus mimosarum. Next base: position 465,458 of record KK118223.1, on the reverse strand, counting down.
CCAGTCAATTCATCGTAAATGATTTCCGTCCTTTCGAATTCTACAGTTTTTAGTGTATTCTTAAAACGTTCATAATTATGTTATAAGGTATTTTCTCCCTCCTTTCCGCATGCCTTTGTGGTGTAACTGGAAGCACATTTGACGCGTATTCGAGTTCGGGCAATGGTTGGAGTCTCGACAAAAGCACACCACAGTTTTCACGTATTCCGCTTCAAAAAAAAAAGATCTAATGCCTGTATATTATTAAGAATCTTGTTTCTGAAATTGAGAATATTTAGTCCATTGGAAGGCGTGTGTCACAATGGTTCATTTAAATTATTTGTAGGAAAAATTAAAATCGCTTTGGTTAAATACGTATAAAAAAATGTTATCTCTTCGAGCTGCCTTTTTCATAAATAACCATTCTGGCTCTATGATCTTTTGCTTTCATAAAAAACGCTTGTTCAAGCCAAGGAGAATTACTTGATTCCATGACACCTTCTTTAAGTAGTTTATATGCTTCTGTGGCTGTGAATTTTTGTCTTTGCTCATAAATAAAGCACTATTTCCGATTATAGAAAGAATTAATTTAATCCATTTTACAGCTTTTTCTATAGCACAGCAAGAGTTCCTTTAAACATGCTTATCGTACGTTTATAAACTCCAGTAAGAAAATTCTGATTATTACCATTATGATTTATCAATTTCTTTTTATGGCAACATATTTCAAACGAGAAATTCATACGGATTCTTTCACGAATCACATATTTGAATAATAGAATATCTCCGGAGGTAGGATTGCGGCTAAAGCAGCATTCTCAGCGGAAGAGCTTCTAAGGTTCTGCGGGAACTAACAGGGGCTCCTCGGCCGCTAAAAAAAATAAGAATTTAAAAAAAAGGAGAGAAATTAAAGAATAAAAAACAAAAGTATAATCAGAAACAGAAATTTAGATGCTATATTTTGAAGGCCGAAATTCTTGAAGTTAAATTTCGTTGTCTCCTCCAGCAGATGATGCTTGGCCATTACTTGGAACTGCACATTCGAATACCTAGAAACTCAGATACTTCAGGAATTCTTGGAATCCTCTTGAAGCTCAAAACATATAAAAATATGTGGCTTTTTTTGATTTGGGCTTCAAAATTTCTTAGCCATAATGTCGTAATTTCCACGAGCTTTCTGTGTATTTGATTTTCTTATGAGTTTAGTTGTGTTATTAATAAGTGTTCATCAATAAATGTGATAGTAAAAATAATGAACTGCATAAAATCTCGACTTTATGAGAGCAGATTTTTTATGTTATTAAATGAAAAGCCATCATAAGTTCTCTCACGTCCCTCCCCCACTCCACGGAAGTAAGATGGTTGGCTCGAGGCTTTGACATGTGCACAAACAAGGAGTCTCTGGTGTCTTATTCAATGTTTAACAATAAAATTAAATTGTTATTGTATAAGGTATTTCGCCCGCCTTGTTGGCATGCCTTTGTGGTGTAGTTGTCCGCACGCTCGGCGCACATTGGAGAGGTCTGTGGTTCGAATCCCGGGGAGGTCATTGCACATTTTTCCCGTCTCCTGCTTCCAAAAATCCTAATGACTCTGCAACTGGAGTCCGAAATAAAAAAAGTGGTGGATAATGATTCTCCACCACCGGGATTTGGCGACTGGGTCCCCTAATCCCCAGTCGTTCTTTAAGAGGGGGGTATATAAGGTATTTCTCCCCCCTTCTTGGCATGCCTTTGTGGTATGGTGGTCAGCACGTTCGATGCGTATTCGAGAGGTCCGTGGCTCCAGTCCAGTCGAGGGCATTGCTCAGTCATCACTTCTGTAACATCAAAAAGTGCCTAATGTCTTTACAATTGTCTTTCTTAAAGTGTAGTATATATTTCAAATAAAAGGTAAAGAGTGACTGTTTTTCAGTTGAACTGCACGTAATGGTCTTAAAGTCATGAAGTTATTTTTATGCTGGAGACGTGAAAAATAAGCAGCGCCCTCGCTGGGATTCAAACTGGACCTCTGGAATACGCGTCGAGTATACTTCCGTTGCACCACCAAGGCGTACAGAAAGGAGAGAGAAAATACGTTATACACTCCTTCTTTTAAAGGGCGACTGGGAGTAGGGGACACAATCGCCAAATCCTGGTGGTGAAGAATCATCATCCACCATCTTTTAGTTCGGGCGCCACTGCAGTCATTAGGAATCTTTCTTCAAGCAGGAGAAGAGAAAAATGTACAATGCCCTCTCCGGTACTCGACCTTTCACCTCTTGCATACTCGCCGAGTGTGCTACCGTTACATCACGAAGGAATATAGAAAGGAAGGAGAGAATATCTTATGTGCTTAATTTGCAGAAAAGCTCTTGAAAGCAGAATTTTTGCAGAAATTCTCTTGAAACGAGTTTAATGGTGCTCTCAGGGATAATGTAAAGTGTCTGTTGTAACGCAACTTAGTTTGCTGTATTAAACTTTGGAAGAATCTTGATGTATGGATAACTTTTGACAATATCACGTCGCGAATAAATTAAGATATTACGTAAAACTAAAAATTTTAAGATGTGACTTAATTTCATGGATACTACGTACATGTTTACATATTCCGTTGCTATCTATACCTTTTTTCTACTTTGTAATACTATTCGTAAACAACATTAACTTACTAGGCATAGGATAGGCCTAAGAGGCTCCGCTAGAGGAATTTATTTTACAAAAGAGTCCTTCAGTGAAAATGTTTGGTAGTCTCTAATCTGAAGGATTAAAAATGCTATTATTCGTATAGGCGAAAATTTAAAAATTTTATTAATCCGTAATAACTTTCCAAACTTAAACTTTCAACAGTCCTTTGGCTCCCCATTTTAATTTGGTTGTATCCCTTTTTCGCCCTAAAAATTGTAATTGCTTATAATAAATCGCTCTAAACTGCGTTATTTCAAAATTAGTATCAGTGCCACACGATTCTTACTAACGCCAATAACGCAGATAATTGCATAACGCTTCAATTAATAATAATTTCAAATTTGGGAACCAAAACTTAAAATTAATCAATAGGAATAAAGAATAACTACAAGTAAATCCTCCGGCACCTTCTCTCTTAGACTTGCCACATTTTTTCTCTTTCGCTTTCTGTCCCGCGAACATGTTTATTGCCCTGATATCTCTTTCATCAGTTGTATTAAATTTATATATCGCACTATTCTAATATAGGTATTTTCACACAAATTCGGACTTTTTCTGAAATGACATGACAATTTTTTCCATATTTTGATTCTAAGACTCAAATTATGCCAAACTGCCAAGTTTTGTAAAAATCGCAAGCGTAGTTTTTAAAAAATGAGCTCTCCAAAATTTCGCTCCTCAATGTTAATTGAATTTGGTATGTATTTATTAATATCTCTTTTTTTATTAAACTTATTTGATTCTTCCTTTCACATTTCGAAATTTAGGTCCATTCCAAAGAAAATTCGCCTATTTTTTATGATTTATTTTTAAAATTTGTATTTTTGGATAATATTTATAAATATTTCGAAAAACATTTTGAATTATAACCTATAAAACTTTTTCCATCCTCTTAAAGTAGATGTGTTTCTAAGCAGATCTGCAAAAAATTAGAGTATTTTATTCAAAATTTCCGAAGATATGCGTGAATTTACATACTGGCGTGTTTTGAAATTTGGCATATTTATTATAAGCGACAATAACAAAAATGTGGTTTACGCACTATGTAAAAATTATTTGAAAGTATGAACGATAACTTTTTCCGTGGACAATGAATAAAAGGAAAGGAAAATAGATTGATATGAATTAAAAATTCGCCAAGAGAATTATTGTTCGCACAAACCACAAAAATTCGCCAAGGTAAATGTTTAAAATGTCCCATAAATTTCTCACCAAAAATTAACAAAATGTAATATCTAAGTATAATTTGAGCCGTAGAATCGAAATATGGAAAAAAATGGTGTGTTATTTCAGAAAAAGTTCGATTCTGTATCAAAATACCTTTAGGACCAT
>KK118223.1:381533-454457 GCA_000611955.2 Stegodyphus mimosarum | reverse complement strand
AAATTCTAAAGATATGTTCATTTTAAAATGATTTTGCGATATTGATTTTGAACTGAATTTTATGGTTTGAGTACGTAGTACATGATATTTAATAAAAAATGGTAGCACACGAAACGTTAAAAAAACGCGCCTTTGGACGTAATTTAAAATCTGAAATCTTTCAGATTTTTTTTCTTTCATTTTTTTATTTATTTCATATTTTATACAAATTTAATGGATTTTTGTTTAACAAACTCATTGATTTGAAAGCTAGAAGTAGCAATAGTATTCGTAATAAAACTCTTTTATTTCCAGCCTGCCAGATTGTTGCCATTCAGCCAAGTGTAAAATATTTATCTTTTAATTTTACTAATTGCCATTCAGCAAAATGTAAAATATTTATCTTTTAATTTTACTTTACTAATTCGGCTATTTGAAAACAATGTGCTGCCACTACCTCAAACATCGTTCTTATTATCTCAACGCACGAACGTGTTGCCATTCAGTAAAGCATAAGATTCATAACTTTCGAATTTAAAATCTTTTTGTTACTAAATAGCAGACCGTATCATTGAAAAGCAATGAACGTAGTTCTTATTTTTTCTAGTTTTTAATCTGATTGACTTAAATAAGCGTGTATTAAAATCACTAGCTATCTAATAAGAAATATTCAATATTTTTATGAAATGATATTAGCTGGACTCGTTAAAATCATTGGATCTTTTCCTTTTTTATGATAACTATTTTAATTGGCTGGCCGCGCTAGTGGCTAGTTTGTAGAGACGTTAGGTTATTTGGAAACAGGAGATGTGAAAAATGACCAGTGCCCTCACCGGGACTCGAACCACGGATCTCTCGAATACGCGGCGAGCGTGCTGACCACTGCACCAGAAAGCATGCGAAGAAGGCGAGAGAAATAACATATATACGCCCCCTTTTAAAGAGCGACTGGGGGTTAGGAGACCCGAATCCTGGTGGTGGAGAATCATCGTCCCCCACCGTTTTAGTTCGGGCGCCACTTGTATAGTCATTAGGTTATTTGAAAGCAGGAGATGTGAAAAATGAGCAATGCCCTCTGCGGTACTCGAATCCGTGTTGACCGCTACACCACGAAGTCATGCGAAGAAGGCTGGAGAAATTTAGAAAGCAATAATGCAGCGAACATAAAAAAGTGTATAGGAACCCCTAACTAACTTCCTTATATTTATGAACTCTTCAATATACATTTAAGAACCTTAATCCTTATCTTTCAAAATGATGATCTTACACTTACCAACCATATGAGCACTGTTTGCTATGAACACTATATCAGGACTTAGTGTTCTGTGCATACTCTTTGCAAACATGGTGAATTACTTACAAGGTTCTTATCCTCAAAATCTAAGTCCTGAACTGGAACAGGGAGCGGAAGGTACGCTATGTTCTGATGTAACTGCTGGGCTGGAGAATAACTGCACGTGAAGGGATTTGAAATCCTCTTTTATTCACTCACTATTAAATACAAACCTCCCAATTCGGGAGAGATACAGAACGTAACAGACCACACTTTGGTCGAACTTAACAATCAAATAAATTTAAATAAATTAAAATATAACTTAATTCAAACTTTGCTTCGCAGAGCAATTCGCGGAAGTTGGCCTCTACCGAAAAGGGTGCGTAGCAAGGTATACTAAATACTACCGCACTTTAATTTATTTTACAATGCAATCACGTAGTAAGCACTATGGCTTATAAATTTAAACTGCTAGCTGGTCAGGCGAACGTTGAGCAGCGTGACCGTGATCTGAGGCAAAGCTCTCACACACCGAGAGGTTTCCACCTCTGGCTTAAATAGTGCTTGGCTGAACTTCGAAATTAGCATAAGCTAAAAACGCGTGCTTCTTCTGACAGGAAGTTGAAGCAGAGAGGAGATAGAAAAGATTTAAATTAAAATAAACTTGGTTAGTTTAACTAAAACCTTACAACTACTTCTCTTGCTAGTCGAAATTTCACTTTGTTCTCTAAACGTTTTATGAAAACGACTTCTCATGCTGACAATCGTTGCCTTAGTTTGTAAGCTATTTTTACACGATGCGTTAGTTTAATCCAACTCACTTTGTACTTGAACATTAAATTTCATATTTAATTCAATTTCATGCTTCCTTATTACACTCATGTCCATAAATTAAGGATATGCAAAATCAGGCAAAGGAAGAGCTAGAAGCAAAACAAATTTGGCTTATTTGCAAAGCTTATTTATTAAACAAAAGGTAAAGAGCAAAAAAAGATGCTATATATTTGATATTATTAAAAAAAATTAGCGATTTCTGGAGCAAATTACAAAAAAAAAAACTATTTACAAAAAACCAATATTACATGGTTGGCATGATTGCTAATACATTGTAGGTCTCCCAGACGATCCAATACGGTGCGTACAAGGCCTAGGCATGCTGAGTATCAAATTATCGATATGATCTTGGGGGATCTTACACCACTCAAAAAGCAATGCTCTCCGAAGTTCCGGTAGACATGTAGGAGGAGGTTGACGGGCTGCAACTCGTCGCCCGAGCATGTCCCACACGTGCTCTACTGGATTCAAATCCGGTGAGAATGCTGGTCAGTCCATACGGCTGATATCCTCCAATTGAAGGCATTCGCTTACGATGTTTGCACACTGAGGACGGGCGTTGTCGTCCTTAAACACAAATTGTGCGCCCATGGCGCCCCGAAACAAACATACATGTTGTTCCAGAATGACGTCCCGATAGATTTGGCTTGTCATGGTTCCAATTTGAGCATGCAGGTCAGTTCTGGAACCCAGAATAATTCCACCCCAAACGAGCACTCCTCCTGCACCACCGTAACGGTGTCGTTCAATGATGTTTTCTTGGTGGTAACGAGTACCTGGAGCTCTCCATATGAAAGTCCGGCGAGAATCAGACTACAAGCTAAACCTGGACTCGTCGGAAAACATCACGGAAGCCCACTGTTGCGATGTCCACAATGCATGCTCTCTACTCCAGGGTAACCGCAGGCGACAGTGAGTTGCAGTAAGTGGAACGCACCTGACAGGTCTACGAGCATATAGCGCAATCTGCCCTAAGCGTCTGTACACGGTATGCCTCGAAATTGTCGTACCAGTGGCTGAAGAGAGTTCACGAGACAGGTCTGAGGCTGTGCTCCGCCGGTTTCTTTTGGCAGTAACTGCCAAATATCGGTCCTCATTCGGCATTGTAACTCTGGGGCGACCCGTGCTGTAACGTCTACTCACATTACCATCATCTTGGAATCGTTGCCGAAGCCTGGAGATGACACTCTGGGCAATTCCCAGTTCGACTGATACTTCCAGTTGGGTAGGGCCATATTCCAGACGGCCGATAATTCTACCACGAAAAAAATCATCCAAATGCGTCCTTTGTGTCATAACTATTCGATTATTGCACTGAAATGCTTATAAAGCGCCTGCGAACAATTTTACTTCTTTGCCTGTATTCCTTATATATCACTCTCTTACACTCTCGTCATTGTGACGTACCATCGGTGTCATCTGGTTACTTCCTGAAATTTGCATATGATTCTTGAAGATGTGTGTAGTGATTTTACAGGTGATATATTAATTTTAGAGTTCAATTTCCGCGTGACTCCGAATTATCCTTAATTTATGGACATGAGTGTATTTGAAAACAAAACACCGCTTTATTTAAGTACCATTATATTGTAATGCTATGCGATATTCATGATGATTGAAAAATATCTGGTAAAACCCAAAACAAACAGATGTTGTACCCTAATGTGTGAGCAGAACTATTTAAAACTGAAGAATACTGGTAGTTCGAACGTTGCTCGAAACAGGCGAACGAGTGGGCTGCATGTTTCGTTTTCGTGATTTTCTTCTTGCAGTTTGATATGGATTCGAACCCGGGCGTACGAGCTGGCTGCATGGCTTCTCACGACAAAGTAGTTTCCGTTAAAAACATCCTCAACGAAGGCATTCCTTCCCTTAGGTAAATATCCTTCGCTTGGTGTGCCTTATTCGAATAATCTAATATAGAGTATGCGGAAATACCATATTGAGGTGATCTGCGCTCAGCTTAATGGTAAATAAAAGCGTTTCGTTTGCTGAAATTGTCATTTCGCGCAAGGATTTCGAGAGGTATGCATTGCTATATGAATGCAAAGATCATCGATACGCATTTAATCTATGACGCTACTCAAAGAGGTACTAATCGCTCTCTGTGCCTAATTTGAGTATCTGCTCCGTTTTAACTGTAGTCCCATAGATATAAAATGCACTTCGGAGAACTTTTCATTTACGTAGTAATGCATGTCGCTCAAAAATCCCACAGAGAATAGCGATTTACGCCAGCAGAACGCTTTTACTTACCGGACTACAGCGCCTTGTTTAGTCTCAACGAGCCGTTTCCGCACATATATTCCATTTAAAAAATCTGCTAATTTCGGTCCCTATTTGCCAAATTCTTCATTTTTGCCTGATTTTTTTTTTCAATCACTCTGCTTAATTTGTGCTCAGTCTTAATTTATTATATACTAGGAATGGCCGCTCTCGAAAGCGGCTGCAATGCAGTTAAAATATGGGCATGAAATATGATAAAATAAAACTACTCAATATTGAAAAGAAAGTTATTAATTTAATTCATATTTACTTCCTTGTACGAAGTAAAGAAAGCGTTGTAATCACGAAATATTCCGGGTACCACATTTCAATGAAAATATCCATTTTGACAGTTATGGAATGCAATTTAACAGTAGTTTTGTCTGATATCTGTATGTAAGGGCAGAATAAAGGTCTCTTTTCCCCCCAAACGAATTAAAAACTGATTTAAAATGGATTCAGAAGAGATTTTTTCGTGCGTCTGTACCTACGTATGTATCTCCCATAACTTAAAAACGAGTAGCCTGAGAACGTTCCAATTTTCTATATAGGACGCTATGGCATGTAGTTGTGCACCTCCCTTTTTGGTTGAAATCGGCGCACCAAACGTATATAAATATACTCCCTCTGTTACTCGGTTCAGTGAGCTAGCATTTTTTATTCTTATATGTTGGTAAATTGTGCATTTTTTGCTTTAAAAGTAATGGAATTATGTTGTTCTTATCTTCCGTTTAAGGTTTTTATGCCTTTAGTTAATCTGCGTGCAATAGTTGTACAATTATCAACAGTTTAAAAGTTGTTTAAGTGCGGCTGAGCCTAATTTTATTTAACTATAAAAGCCATATTTTTTTGCATTTGAAACTTAACAGAATAGTAAATTAAGTCTTTCTGCACCTTCAGTGTCTTTTTGCCGAGTGGGACCAAAAGGAAACTTTTAGTTATGTACACCGAAAAATCTGCCTTCTTGCGTGCTGGCCGGAATGCTTGTCTTTGAGTAGAAACTGTAATTTTAATTGTAAAATTGTTTTTTTTAATTGCTTTAACTGTATTTGGTGTTTTAAGTTTTTCTATATTTTTCAATTTTTAATAAAGATATTTTTAGGTTTTATGTTTTTTTTCTTGCCGCGAAGTGAGTACTGAGTTAATAAAATGAGAAATCTATTTCTAATGAAATTCGAGGACGTTTCTTTCCATTCGAAATCCATTTCACTAGTTTAAAAATGATGTAAACATGGGCTTGTGGCTTTCGTAAAATCTAATTGCGAATGTCGAATTTTCTGAATTCCATCATCAGATGCGGCTCTTGTATGAAGTTTTATCACTCTTGTTATATAGGAAGTTTTTCATTGCGTATCCATTGTAATATTCTTTATAAATACTCAAGATTTTACATGCACAACAGTTACACGCTAAAATGAAACTTAAAATTCACAAAGCAACAACTTATGTTTGGAGTAGATTTATACAAGAACTCAATCGATTTCGTGTGCCACAATATATATAGATCTCTCTTCATCAGGAGCAAAGAAGACGGGGATTTTATATTGCCAGGTACAGGACTTCATACCTTAAGTGAAAAGAGTGCACCTTCTTTCAGGTATATTATTCCCGCAAAACAAAATGTAAAACACAGCTCTATAGACATAAGTAGAGAGTTTCTCTATAGAGATATTTTCTTACACTAGAAAGCTAATAAAAAACGTGGGGTTTCACCCTTTTATTTAACATTTAAATGCGGGGAACCTCTTACACCGTTAAGCGGATAATCGCTGGAGTGTGTGAACAGAGACGCAAGACTCAAGAAGGGTTGATTACCCTTTATTTCTCAAAATAAGATTTAACACAGTCGGCTCCTATCACAAAGCGCACAGCAAAGCCTCCACTTGGGCTTGAACTCAAATTAATAAGAATTACAGTTTTAACTAATGCTTAACCTTAAAGATATAGCCGAAGATATTAGGATTCTAAGTAATTCGCCCCTAAATCTCAATTAAGAAGGCGAAGCTATCGAGGGCCTGAAGTACGACCGAGCGTAATAATAGCTTAGAGAGAGATGTAACCCAAAGGTAAACGCGCGCTAGTCAGAAACTCTGGCTCTCTGACGAAGTCAGTGACACATGGATTTAAATACTACGCTTACTCATTTGCATGAAACGCGTTTCTGAAAATACATTCTGGTAGAAAATTGTAAGCTGAAACTAGGGCAGACAGGAAATTGTGACAAACTTAAAGTAACTGGTATAAACTTGGGATAAAGCTTACAAAGTAATTGACTGCAGTTATGCAGTGCTGCAAAATAAAATTTCCTTTTTAATATTCAAGAGGGAACTGACCTAATCTCATTTTAGTATCCAAGCTTGAAAAGCTGTTTTTAAACAAACAGTTTTCCTACTGCTAAGCAATGCCTGAGGGCATAAAGAAAGTTTGGTTTCGGTTAGTTTTTTTTTCTGGCAAAGCATACTAAACCTATTTTTAGAAGAGTAGGAATGCCTTCATGGAGGACTTTCTAAGGAAAATTGAATCGTATACGCGTTACACATGGAGAACACTACAAAAACGCCCAAGCGGTGGGCTTGTTCACCTGGGTCGAAACTACCAGTGTTCAACGATTTTATCCCTCAGCTGTTGGTGGGACGGCATAAATAAAGAAAATAGGTTTAATATAATACGTAATTACCTTTTTACAATTACAAATTTCTTAGAAATTATAAACCAATCTTGGTGATGTGGACATTTACGTCAATTTATTTAATATCTTCTCAGAAAAAGTGCACTGTACTAATGTGAAGAATTAAAGCATTCTTTCCATTCTCGAAACCCACCATCAGACGAACAAACGAAACGACTGAGCACTGGTAATTCGACTCGGGTTCATGCCCTATGAAACGATATAACCGCACGACTGTTTTCATAGTTTCGTCGTACTTCCTTGCATATGTATAACGCGAACATTATTACAAATTTACATTATTTAACATTATTACAAACGAACGAAACCACCCATTAGAAAGCCCTCAACAAAGGCATATCTCCCTTCCCGCAGGGAGTTCTAATGTTCTTCTTCTCCATAAGCTCCACAGTCTTTTTGCAGGGCAATGCTCTCTCTGCAAGTTTCCTCCACCTGACCCCATTCGGTGCAATGGCCTTCCATCGGTTAACTCCAATTAGCATTAAATCTTGCTGGACATCATCTATCCATCTAGTGGGTGGTCTTCCTTTTCGTCTTAATCCCTCAATTCTCGAAAAGCATCATCATATCTAAACATATGGCCCAGCCATCTGATACGAGACGCTTTACTATTCTCACAATATCAGTTTCAATATATTTCCTATATTTTCTATGTATTTCTTAATTATGAATAATCCTCCAAGGGCCATTATATTGTTCTTGTCCAAAGATCCGTCTAGTTCTAATGTTGCTTTGTCATAATTTGGTAAATCTTAACAATCTTGCAGACCCGTCTTTTGTAATGTAGCGGTCATCACGTTCGGCTAACAGGTCGAGCCGATTCGATTCTCAGAGAAGGCAGTATAGATTTTTGACATTTCTACTGTGGGAAACATAGCGGTTCTCTGCAGTGGTACTCGAAATAAAATATGGTTGAGAAACTTCGTAACAGTCTCGATTTGGCCACATGTGTCTCATTCTTTCTTTCCCCAATCGCCCTTTAAACGCGGGACGTATTTGAAGAATTTTGCGGTTCTCCCTTGTAAGGAATTTCATTGGCATGCTTCCCCTTGCCTATGATTAGCACATCTGGCTGTCAAGTATGTGACGGCTAAATCTATAACTCCAGAGGATTTTGGTCTCCTCTGGAGATGGTCGTTTTAGAGAAATGATTTTCTACGTATTGTAACATCAGAAATAGTGGTAACTTTCAGAAGTGGTTAATTAAATAGATGCTTTCCAGAAAAGGTTTCACCGTAACAGTTAGCTTAATTTCACTTGGTTTGTCCGAGACAGAATGAATTCTGATCAATCGAAGCAAAAGTTGCAAATACGCTCTCTACGTCATCCGCGACGGAAAATACATCAAAATTTTGAGACACCTGAAATGTTTGGGTGTAATTATTAGTGATCGGGTAAAGTAGAATTCTGAAAATTTTCTTATCAAAGTCAGATAAAGTTCTTTTTATCTATGAAAAGAACATTTTTTTAAAGCCGAAAGGGGCAGTTTGCCCAGAATGGCTATTAATATTCGTTTTGGCATTTTGCGTTGGTTCGTTATAAAAGTCTGAAGCATTTTTCAAATTGTTGCCACCAAATATTAGAGCCCTGCATTATATTTAAAGAAGTAAATAATGAATAACCTGCATGAATTTATGTGTGTTTCTCACATTGTGGAAAAACAACTTTACCTAGAGACATCCGATTTTGAATAACGTAGTCCTCCACTCGAAAATGGGCATCTGGAAGTCCAAATTTGGAACGTGGAATTTGTTTTATTATCTATTTCATATTTTGTAAATCTATAACGAATTTTTGATTAATAAACTCAGCGATTTCAAAGCGAGCGACGACAACACTGTACGAAAAAAAAAAAAACATTTTTATCTCCAGCACGCGAAATTGTGTGTCGGAAATTCTAAAGCTATGCTCATTTTAAAATTATTTTGTGATATTGCTGTTGAATTAAATTTTACGGATTGAGTGCGAAGAACACGATATTTAATAACTAAAGGTGACACGCAAAACGTTAAAAAAACGCCACTTTCAGCGCAATACAAAATCTGAAAGTTTTCAGATTTTTTTTAAAGTCTATTTGCTTTTAATACTTGCTTCTTAATATCCACTTTTAATACCTGTTTCTTAATGATGCTTCTGTAAAATTCATTTTGTATTTGCTTCTTAAAGCAGTCAGTTGCTTAGTTGAAAGAACTGAAGAACTTAGTCATCTCATTTATGAAGTAAAATTTCATACGTCGCCAAAGGCTTATGTGGAAGCCGCTTTAACAGAAACTTGCCATTCATTTTTAGTCAGCGCAAACAGTCAAATAATATAATATTACATTAGAGTTTTATGTAGAAACTAAATTTAATTACCTAACTCGCGATGTAGAAATTTCAAATTCGACAAATGCTTATGTGGCGGCCATATTAGAAAACATTTGATGTAGATACCTCATGATTGACCCACCAGCGGTCGAGCGGTAAAGTCCCTGAACGCTGGTAATTCGGTCCGAGGTTGGAATCCCGCAAACGGACTGGCTGCATGGGCGTTTTTGTGGTTTTCTCTATGTGCAACGCGTATACGAAGCAGTAGAAAAGTAGTCTCCGATAGAAAGTCCTCCATGAAGATATCTCTCCCTTCCATGTAGTGCCTTAGGGCGGAAGACGTAAATAATAATAATAAGGACTTTGTATGCTTATTATTGTATCTTCTATTAAATAATCTACATTTTTTCTTGCACTTCAGTTAAACTTATTTACTCGAATTTTTCTATTCAATTAACCGATCCCTCGAGGCAATTTGAAAATGACATCAAAAATTGCAAATTTTGAAATTAAATGTCCGGATGGGTTTTTGTCGTACGTGTCGTACGGGAGTCAAACTTATTGGATTTTTATTTTTTCATAACGAGTATATGAGTATAGGAACCGGGAGACCGCATTAAAAGTTAGACTTCGTTATTTGTCCAAAATTAGTTCTCTTTCAATTTGAAATTGCCAAAATGTGATATTTTTGTGATTTAAAACTCTTCTGTAATTGGAAGTATGTGTGTACGACCAAACATTGGGAAAATAAAGGCCGGGTAGGACTTTTAAACCAAGGAGACTGGTTATATATATATATATATATATATATATACACATAATGAAAGTAATTAAAAGTAAATTAATAAGCCCAAGACTTGCGCTAAAGCTGCGAAGTAATAAAGCAATAATTCACCATAAATTATAAAAAGAAAACTCTCCATATTACATCTCCCAGCAACGGAAATTCAATTTAAGAAAATTGTAAAGGTATTTTTCAGAATTTAAAAAAATTAATAGAATTTTCAGTCCTCCTTGTTTTAAACACAGTTAAATAAAAACTAAATCGCAAAAATGCCAAAATCAAAAGTAAACTTAAAAACCAGTTATTGTTATTGATAGCAGATTAATCGACTTATCAAGGGGATAAACCAATCTACCATCAATTAACAGTAACTAAAATAAGAGAGAGTGTTTCGTCTTACTTCCAAGTAAGCGTCAAATTATTTGCTAGATTAAAATCACTAATTGATGCTCAATCAAAATAAAGATATTAGCAACTGAACCAAAAGAATCCTGTTAAAAAGTTTTTCACTAAGAACACAATCAATCTGAACGAGATGCTTACTTTGGAAGACGTATCCCCTACACTCTCCTTTCATTTCAAATACAAAAGTGAAAACAAAAGTAGATTCAAGAACATATTTTAAAAATCATAAGAAGATTAAAAGAAATCCATAAAATTAAAGTTAAAAACTGTAGTAAAAAAGAAATAAAAATCAAACTAGTAAGCAAAAATTAACCAACTTGCTTTCGAAATTTTAAAACCAAATGACTGGAATGCAAGTACATATTAAGAGATGGAAGTAAAAGGGTTGTCGTAATAAGTAGTTTTCTATTGTAGAAAGTTTAGCCTAAATTGGCGACAAAATTATAAAGTTTCTTGGAGGTATAATACACAGAGAGCAGGCTATTATTAAAATAGCGCTAAAGCTGCTATTAGTTTGAATTTTTTACTGCCGATTGGAATAAAAGATGGAGGTGCACAACCAGGTGTTATAGAGGTCCGGTGTGTAAAATTTAAACTTTTATAGCAACCGTTTTTGAGTTATGGAAGATACAAAGGTACATGCAAATATCATGAAAACAAATCCTTTTTTAATCCATTTTACAATCCATTTTGGAATAAAGAGTCCTTTTGTCTGCCCGTACTTACAGACGTCACGAGAAAAATTAGTTAAAATGGATTCGGGAATGGGGAAAATATATATTTCCTTTGAAACATGAAACTCCACATTTTTCGCAATTACAATACTTCCTTTACTTCTTACGAGGAGGTAAAAGAAGCACCATTCGGTCTTGGCCGAAACAAACATTAAAATAGAATTCTATGACTTTAAAGTTTCATAGAGCATTTGTTCTCACTTAACACGTTTTCATCTAAAGCGATAGAAATATTATTATTTAATGATATTCACTCTCCGGCGTAGCTTTTTACAGGTAATTTTAACTTAACGTTTTCCTTCTGCGGCTGTATGCGTTCACACAAACATTCATCATCTTTCTTAGGAGAGTAGTGTTTTAGGATGCGCCAATCCGTCGTTCTTAAAACTGAAACCCTGCGCCTCTTTTGCGATGAATAACGAGGTTATAAATAATCCAGAGCCGGCTTCTGTACCGTCGCCTTGACGGGCAGCCATTTATCTGCTGGCGAATCACGAGAACACATCGGCAGATAACGAACACGGAACGTTTCATTAAAAGACAGACCGATGGAAGTCATCAAAGATTCAGGGCGACTCGAGCGATGTTTTTCCACCCTTGTAAGCTGTTACGGATAATTACAGGTATTTATACGGCTTCGGATTAATGGACGGAAACGGAAATATGCCGGTCCGTATTGTACAAAAATAAGTGTCATTCGGAGGTGAAATAATGATTGCCGAAAAAAAAGGATCTCTTTAGTCTGTCATCTGAGGCGTGAACTCGGACTGTTTAGAAAGCTGATGATTTCTCTGCAATTTCGCGTGGTCGACCGCTGGCCCAAAATTACAGTCTTTCTTCTTTTCGAACCAAGCTAACTAACTGCCTCGTTTAATGATTCCTCCTTAAATGCATACGAATGTATATTTGTACACATTTATTCACACCTACTTTTAAAGGAGGTTACATTTTATATTACTTTATGCTGATGAATGTTGATTAGTTTTAATATTCTGTTCTTAATTATCATCTGCAGAAATTATTCGCACACGTTTTAGACGATTTTGCTTTGTTATAAAAAAATCTGATGTGTATATCATATGACTTCCGTGAACGGAATGTTAAATTATGAGCATTTTTTCTTGCATTTCATTTAAACTTATTTCACTATTATTTCACTAGTATTTGACTAATATTACAATTGTATCCCATCCTGCACCACCCTACTGGTAGTACAGAACTGCGCAACATATTTAAGTGCTCATCGAATGAAATGTATCCTGTAGTGCACACTATTATTTTGTTTGAAAATGTGTAATATTTTATTGATATGTATCTATCAAGTTCAAATATGAATATCAGTATGTTTGTATCAGTACTGTATTTGGAGAACCCAGAAAAAGGCGGAACTGTTTCTGACACATTCGCTGAACTCTGGAGCTGAACAATTAAAATAATCAAAGCAGAATGTTTGTAGCTCACTTAATTTGAATCAATTCAGTTCTGAATTTCCGACAAGGCCAAAAAAAAAAACATAAAAACTCAAAATATCTTCATTAAAAACTGTAAAATACAGAAATACCTAAAACACCAAATGCGGTTAGAAACACATAAAAAACGATTTTTATATTAAAAAAATAGCATTTTTACGCCTAAACAAATTCGACCAACGGGCAGGAAGACAAACTTTTCGATGCGCCAAATTGAAAGTTAACTTTCAGTCCCACTTGGCAAAAAGACATTGAAGTTGGTTCACCAACTGACTTAATTCACTGTTCTACTGAGAGTTTCAAATGTAGACAAATATGGCGGCTTCGTAAGGCTTAGCGCCATTTAAACTTTTAAACTGTTGATAATTCTACAGCTTCGCTCCTTGCATTGCACATTCATCGCCCTTTCGTATAAAGACCGCTCCCAGAAGACATGTCTGCGGACTTGTGAACTAAATTAGAATCATTGGCGATACTTCAAAACATGCTAAACACCATTCCCAGGTGGACCACCAGCTCTGTCAGTGGAGTAAAGTAAAGGTTACCTGAAGACGAGCCAGGTTACCTTAGAAAGGTCCTCCACGAAGAAATTCCTTCCATTAAGCAGATGGAAGCGTCATTAGCTCTTGTGGACTTCTTGGAATATAAACTTATGTGCCACAAACATTAATCTCATCATGAGTAGTAGAATTGCACGAACATGGGTACAAGAGGAGTTTTTATTTTATTTCATCCACTAATAATAGCAATTTCCCATACAGACACTAACAATATATATAAAAGGCGCACCAGGGGCTGCCGTGAAATCGCTGAACATTGGTAGTTCGGTCTGAGGTTCGAACCCACGAACGAGCTGGCTACATGGGCGTTTTCGTGCTTTTCCCTGTGTGTAACGTGTATACGAGCGAGTTTCTCTTAGAAAGTCTTGCACGAAGGCATCCCTCCCCTTACGCAGATAGCCCTAAACAGCTTTGCCGTAATCATATAAATCAAACCAAACCAATATATCTAAATATATATTAAGTCTTTTCAAGTTATACCATTTAAGTCACTGAAAAATTCATAAGTAATTTATTAAGCTACCATAATATACTTAATGATGGCACGAAAAACAAAATCACGCGGCATCTAACAATCTGAGATTTTCAATCAGAACTGGTAAGGAAAAAATATACATGAAATTAATGTAATCGCTTTTATAAATTTCATTTCTGCACTGTCCGTCCGCAGAAAAATACATAAGATTGCATATACGAAATACATCATTACATTGTTTCGGTGAATTCTCTTAATATCCTAGAACATTTTTATTATTATTATTATTTCGAAATGTCTAAGAATATGCTGGTAGCTAAAAAGATACTTTTAGCATTAATCGTGTTTAACTAAAAAGCCATGCAATTTAAAGATTTCTCCAATATTTTTAGTCCAAAGTGGTAGTTTGTTCAGAAGGACTTTTAATTTCGTTTTGCCATTTTGCGTCGATTCACTAAAAGCGTTGTTTCACTTTTTAAACTGTTGCCACAAAATATTGCAGCCCTGTATTATATTTAAAGAAATTAAATAAAGAAGAATGTGCATAAATGTATGTATGTTTCTCGCATTGTGATAAAACGACGGTACCTAAAGCCATCGAATTTTGAATGTCGTCATCCTGCTGCGAATATAGGCATCTGGAAGCACAAATTTGAAATCTGGAATTTGCATTATTAAGGATTTCATATTTTGTAAAACTTTTATATTAATTTTGTAAAATGAATTTTTGATGAACAAACTCGAGAATTTCAAAGCGAGCCATGGCAACGTTGTACAGAAAAAAACATTTTTATCTTCATCGCGCAAGACTGTGTAACGAAAATTCTAAAGATATGCTCATTTTAAAATTATTTTGCGATATTACTCTTGAATTGAGTTTTATGGTTTAAGTGCGAAGAACGGGATATTTAATAAATAAAGGTAGCACATAGAATGTTAGAAAAAACGCTGTTTTGGACATAATTTAAAATCTGAAACCTTTGAGATTTTTTTTTAATTTTAATTTTTTTCCTATGTTCTAGTCTACAGAAATGTAGAAATTATTATTAAGGAAAGAAAATCGCCAATTCTGAACGTAGGAAAACTATATCGTCTAATCATCACAGGAAAGAAAGACGCATGAAGTTTTCTGTATTAAGTTTTTACATTTTTAACGTACATTTTTATTCCATTCATTTAAATTTATGTTTGATTTAGGTAACCGATCTGGCAATTCCTTACATTTACTGGGCTGATAAAAGGAAGAATTAAATAGTTCCATTTGAAATTCCATCTTCTTTAGCTGCTAAAACGGTTTTCAGAAAATTCCTAAAATTCTGTAAATTATGTTAGAATTTTTTTAAAAAATAGCTCTGTCTGGCGGATAATTTTTTATGTATCCAATGCGATTAAAGAATGAAACTCCCGTGATTAGTCTGACCATTAAACAAGAATTCGGGAGAAACGTTCACCACCTAAAATTAAAAGGTTCTCCATCAAATTTTAAAATTCTTTTTTTAAAATATCGCATTGTCATTGAAACTATATATGTCTGAAGAATTTCAAAAATATTGGAACAACGTAAGAAAGTTAAATACTGATTTCAAACTTTCACTGAAGGAGAAGAACCAGATAAAACAAAACTGTATAAAAATTGAATAACATGCCTATTTTTCAACCACTTTTCCTTTCCAGCTTTGATATATTTTATTACACATTTGTTTTTACAGTAGATCAGAAGTTCTCTCAGAATTTTACCAAATAGTTTGTAATGTATTTTGTGTAAATAAGCAGCTGTGATATTGACCTTTACTATAATTTTTTCCTTCCATATTCCATTACAAATAATTTGCATTATTGCTGAAAGCATCAAGCTCGATAAAATAAATCTGGTTCCTGAAAATCAATCGTTACATGCAATTCTATTCGAATACATACTCGTATTCGTTCATAACCACTTAACGCGAAATATTTATAATTCTTTCTTTTCTGGAATACAATTACAACTTCTTGTTGTTGTTGACTAATACTCACTTCTCTGATCTATAGTCAGGCCAAGCCCACGAAATTCCTGCGGCAAGGAGCGCAAGATATGCCTGTCGTTGGCAACAGCCTTGAGCACCTTACAAGTAAGAGTGCGATTTAGCTTAGTTCCGCGCCAATTTTCACGGAGAGCACCCCGGGGGAATTCTTTCCTTACCAGCAACCTCTCGAGAGGACACTATACATTTACAAACATCCATGCCTTCTCCGGCATTCGAACCCGGGCCCTTTGGCACAGTAGTCAGCGATGCTAACCACTATACTGGTTGGGCGGCTAATTACAACTTTAATTCTGCTAATTTAAAACCCTAGTGCCCTGTATGGCTAAATCAGGACATAAAATAAAAAAAGTTTAATGATACACTTTTGGATGTATTTTTAGACATAATTTCATTATTTTGGATTCAACTGTTAATGACTGGAGGCAACAGCCGCATTGAATTATGTAATGCTTTAGCCTGGTTTATTTGACAAAGCACTCAAGAGCTATCTGCCTAAACGGAGGAATGCCTTCGTGAAGGACTTTCTTAGAAAAACTCGCTCGTATATACGTTGCACATGGGAAAACCCACGAAAAGGTACATGCATCCAGTCCGTTAGTTGGGATTCGAATCCCGGACCGAACTACCAGTGTTTGGCGGCTTTACCGCTCAACTGCTGGTAGGCTGTGTTTCGATATCTATGTGTTCAGTCAGAGAACCCTGCTTTACAAGGATGTGTAATTATAAAAGACAGCAGCACTTATTGTTGCTTTATCTAACTGAATTTTATATTCGTCTTGCATACAAAACAAAACAAGACTTCTGCAGATGTGCCGCCCCAGATAGTATAGTGGTTAGGGGAACCGGCTGCGATACCAAAGGGCCTGTGTTCGAACCCCGGGGAAGGGGGTACATGAGGTAAAGTACTGAGGTACATGAGGTAAAGGCTGTAACTGTCCGTCCCTTCATGGGAGGCAAAGGTGGCCCACCTATTAGGTGCTTCCATAATAAAGTGGCCACCACTTGGGGCCTTAGTAGACGCCAAGCCGAAGTCGGCTGAGGGCCCGCCATTGGGGGGGGGAACTTCTGCAGATGTTGGGTTTGAAAGGTGGTTTATAGTTAACTTTTGCGATGACAAGATAACAGTTCTCGTTATGTTTTCCTTGATATGTCAAATCTATGAGGGCGTTTTATTCCGTTAAGGTTGAACATATTCAGTACCCCTAAAACACAGTGAAAGAGTTCAGATCGACTAGCTATCTCTATTATTTATATGGAGCTGAGATTCGAGAAATTTCTAGGAGATTTCGGAAACTCTCAAAAGATCGAAAACGGGTGAGAAGCTTCTCAAGCAGCAACAAGGAGTGCCAAGTATCGTTTGCTGTAGTAGACGCGAAATTCAATTTGATAAATTTCCGCTTTCAGAATGTATTTTCTAAATTTCTTTTAATGCTATTTTATTTCTTATTTTTTAAATATAAAATTTTAATTCGAATTTTACCTATTTTATTTTTTGAAGAGGCGTTAGAACCTCTGCGAATAGCATTCGCAGCCCGTAGAGTCCGTGAAGCATAGACTGGAAAACCGTTGATCTAAGGCGCTGATTAGAGTTTTTAGTTATGATCAATGAGTAAAAAGTATAGAACGTTTAAGAATCGTTGTATTACTGTGATTTTGGCTATTGAATTATAAGTACTGTTAGAATGCTTTTTCTAAATAAAACTCTAAATTTGTTATTAACTTTGTTGACCAATCATTGATGTGTGTCTGAAGTACATGAGGTAAAGGTATTCACTGTTTAATTGTTCGGGAAATACGAAAACTGAGTTGATTGCTTTGTGATGCAATTTCCTAATAAAAGTGCATTATAATATAATTAATTTAATCTAATTAGTTTCAGAATTGGTTTAGAATTAAATAGCTTGTGGGGATTCATGTAATTTGTTTAATAGTTAATTTTATTTTTGACGAAACCTTTACTATTATTCTCGTTTTTCAACCCACGTTTTCTTGCCAGAATGTAAATGAGTTAATGCGCATGTATTCAAACGAGGCAGAAAGAAGTTAGTATTGAAAGGAAGGTTTCTGGAAGATGAATTCAGAAAAGAGGAGAGCATGTTCTGTCGCCTGAAGGCCACGTTGCTGTCTATGATTTACTAGCGATTAGCTATCTATGGCGTTGAGAATTTCTAGCCATTAGGCTCTTTTACGTCGACTTTTACGAGTCAGAGCCTCCTGTGAGTTGTTGTTGTAGTTTGAAAGAAAGTTGTAGTTATTTAGTTTGAATGAAGTGGCAGAATCATTAGGATTTTTCGACGTCAGGAAGCTGAAGAAATCCGCAGTGCCCTCGGCGGGACTCGAACACTAGACGTCTCGAATACGTATGCTTCCAATTGCACCACGAAGGCATGTGGAAAGTAGGGAGAAAATACCTTATAAGGTGATTTGATTATGTTGTTCTTGTGTTCCGGTATAGATTTTTATGCCTTTAGTTAATGTATATGCAAAAGCTGTAAAATTATCAACAGTTTAAAAGTTTAAATGGCGCTAAGCCTAACGAAGCCGCCATATTTGTTTACATTTGAAACTCTCCGTAGAACAGTGAATTAGTCAGTTGGTGAACCAACTTCAGGTCTTTTTGCCAAGCGGGACTGAAAGTTAACTTTCAATTTGGTGCTTCGAAAAGTTTGTCTTCCTGCCCGTTGGTCGAATTTGTTTGGGCGTAGAAATTCTATTTTTTTTTTTATAAAAATCTTTTTTTATGTATTTCTAACTGCATTTGGTGTTTTAGGTATTTCTGTATTTTACAATTTTTAATGAAGATATTTTTTTTTTTTGCCTTGTCGCGAAGTCAGAACTGAATTGATTGAATGAGAAATTTATCTTTAATGAAATTCGAGGAAATACGTTTAAATGAAGTACAGAAAAAAATGTGTACAATTTAATAGGCCGTAGAAGGAAGTCGTGGTGTTCACTTCAGATTTTTTAAAAGAATGTTTGTTTTTTTGTTTAAAATTTAATTAAGAAAATAGAACATAAAAATGCAAAACGTGACTTTTACATTATATGCTTTAATAACTACTTTGAAACTGTTAAACATTGTTGTAAATTTCCGTAAATACTTTAATTTACTGGATTGCACTATAATTTTTGTGTATTGTTTGCTTTGCTTATTTGTTTACTTTTTGCATTTAGGATAATAATCTCAGCATACATTTTCTGCCTAGAATTTTTCGGTCACATGTTTCGTTCATGAGTCTTATATAGAATTATAAATCTTTGAAATCTGAATCCAACAACATTTAAATTGATAAAACAGCTGAATTAGAACGCGAGGTACAGACAGAAATGTTTCTGACAGCCTTGGTGAAAATGTTTGTCTCCAAGCTGTTGATTTCTGGGCAGCTTGTTGACTTTTTTCAACTTTGCAGTTAAATCGAGGATTGGGAGATTTCGGAAAAACGTATTTTTAAAGATCTAGGAGCGATTTTTCGGGAAGCTTCCGGAAGCCCGGGAAATACCATATAAATACGGGTCCTACAGATGGTGACTTGATATTTCGCAGTCGTGGTTATTTACTCAATTGAAAGATAATTCCGAAAATTTCATAATACAGTTGGGTGGGTACCACCTCACCTATATAATGAGATACATCGTTGTCTAAATGGTGAACTTCCAAATTCTTGAATAGATCAATACGGAAAGGTGATTTTGCATTGTTCGGATGGCCACTAAGGCCTCCCAACCGTATACCCAATGATTTCTATTCTGTTGAGGGTATATTAAGCGTAATGTTTATACGGCTGCATTGCCAGTAACATCAGAGGGAAACCATTACAGCTGAGATGACCATCAAATGGAAAGTAATGTAACACATGTGGGCAGAATTCGAATATGGTTTGGGCGTATGTCTTATAACTACAGCAGTTCATACCTAAAATTTATAATTTTATGAATAAAACTTGATAAATGTTTACTTCATTACATGTTGTAATCGTTTTTCATTTTGAGTACGTTACAAAATGCCCGATTTTGATACTCAATGAATCATATCTATTGAAACCTATATAAAAAAATGTGAAAAGTTCATTTCGGTTTATATTGGTTGCGTCATTTATTTGTTATGACCATGTAGCTACGTATAATCTCGTATTTATAAATGTTCATTAATTTGCATAAACATAAACTAAATATGAAATTGTTTTAAATATTCTAATACTAGCGGAACTACCCGATGCCAGTTAAGTTAAATTTAGAGTAATGTATCTTTAGTAAATTTAGAGTAAGAACACAGCTGCAATATGCACCACTTTAACAAGTTGTGTACTTTATAAACATGTTGGGAACATTTCGACAAGTTGGGGTTGTTTTAGTTAATTATGGCAAAGCACGCTAGTGCTATCTGCCTAAGGGAAGGAATGTCTTCATGGAGGATATTCTTAAGGTAACTGGCTCGTAAACACATTACACATCTGAAAAAACACAAAATCGCCCATGCAGTAAGCCCATTCACCTGGAATCGAGTCGCTCGTCCGCTGGAAGGGCGCCGTTTCGAGAAGTACCAGTTTTGTAAGTTAAAATGCATGTCCTAAGAACACGGTTGTAACTCTCACCAGTTTACCACATGTTGTAGAACATTCTTTATAACACATGCTGGAAACATATGGAAAAATACAATGTTGTGCATTAAAATGTACGTCTTAAGAACTCAACTGTAATGCACATCACTTTAGCACGTCGTAATATGGTAATAGAACGAACGACACCATCTTTGGAAGTTTCTGTGCTCCATGTGAGTCCGATGGGACTTATTTGCCGAAGTGATTCCCAAAACTTACAAGTGTATTTAAAGAAGGAAACTAATTCATCAAACTCTAGATACAAATGTGAATCGCCATTTTGTTTTGTATCTTATGATTTTTTAAGATTAGAGATGAGAACTTATTTCTACATAAACGAACATAAATGACTTCAGTTTCTGGAGACGTCAGGTACTTTAGAAGCAGGAGACATGAAAAGAAACGCCTTTCGCGGCAATCGAACCACGGGCCTCTCAGTTATGAGTTGAGCGTGCTGACCACTGCACCACGAAGGCATGCCAAGAAGGCGGGAATACCTTATAAGTTTAGCAAAGCAAAAATAGGACCTATATTCCCCAATGTTAACAGCACACATTCGACGGACAATTACGAGGGCTATTGCCCCCCTAACTGTACCAAAATACGCTTTTAAATGTGTACTCAATCAACATAGAAAATTGTGCTCAGGTAATACCGCTTTAACGCGTATGATATCATTTATTAAATCTAAGTTGCTTAGGTGTTAATGCTGGCGCATGCGTGGATCTCTCCTGCCTTCATCAACAATGCCCAAGTATTACGCCGCCTATCTAGTCATAATCATGAGCTGCGATCTTGATTAAAATGCTGCCGTAATTAATGCGGCGGCCTGGGCGCGCCGGACATACTCGGTAAAGGGAAGGGGAAGGCCCCCGATAACTCATCTTGTTAGCACGACACTCCGCGGCGACAATTAAGTTTTCATAGGGACAGATTGATTATGCCGGCGAGGACTCCGCCCGTAAAAGAGTGGCTTCAGAAAATTAAAGAGAATTGAGTTATTCCGTTAGCCGCTCATCATCTATTTTAGACTTTTAGAGATTATATCGTAACAGCGCGGAGTCGGAAGCTCCTTAGAGAAAAGCGAGATCCCAAAGGGGACGCTAACGTGTTCGAACGTTTTCCAGATAAGGTTCTTCGGAATTCACATGCAAACAGCCTTTGGTCACAATATTTATGTCAAAAGTTTATCATGTGTAGTACACAAAATCTTTTGAAGTCAGATTCCGATCAGCCATTTGCGAAGTATATGAGTTCTACTTTCAGAAAATTTTAAATTTATTAACCTCCAGCGTGAAACAAACTGTCTATGGTAAACGAAAAGTACATAATCTATCAGCAGTGGCAGACGATTATGTTCTTTCTACTCACAAAAACACACAGTTTAATTATTCCCAATGCAGAGTATATAACAAACATTAGCGGGCTCGACTAAAACAAAACTTTTAAGTTCTATATACATCTGAAAGAGAATACGTAAAAAAATTTTTCTTTCTAAGCAACAACTAATTCGTAAATAATTTTTTGTTGCCAAACCAGGAAATAAAACTTTTTGACACTTCACGTGCGCGTATGACAACATGATTTAAATAAATGTAATATAGCAACATTTTCTTGACATCAGCATAACGGGACAATAACATATCAAATATGTACATTCACTTCCAAAAGTTAAACATGAAGATGTAAAATGCAAAAAAATCAACAAATAGCGCTTTGATTGACACAAAATTCGGCAGGAAAGTAGCATAATATATATGCATAAAACAAAATCAATAATTATACGCAGAAATGAAAGCAATATTAAATTTTTGTAAGTTATCAGATAATGACATACTGGAGACTTAAATAGAATTGTGTATAAAGTGAAAAAAACAGCATAAAATGAAAAAAGGACATTAATAGAGTATGTGATCGCCCTCATCTGTATACAAAGTTTACACCTTGCGACCATGCTTTCAATTAGGTGGTCAACAACCGCAAAATTAAGCAATCGCCATTCTTCTTGTAGAGCAGTTTCCAGGTCAATAAGAGTGGCTGGATTGTGGGAAACGTGAAGATACAGCACAGCACGGCCGAGAGCATCCCAAAGATTTTCCGTGGGATTAAGGTCGGGCGAATATGCTGGCCACGCCATACGCGCAATCCTTTCACTCTCCAGGTAGTCATCGACGATGTCAGCTCTACGGGGACGTGCGTTGTCGTCCATTAAACAAAAGTAGGGCCAACTGCTGCATCATACAATCTCACAATGGGTTCTAGGCCTTCATCTGGATACCGGACAGCCGTCAAAGAACCCCGTTTAAAGATGTGCAGGTCGG
This sequence comes from Stegodyphus mimosarum, assembly GCA_000611955.2. NCBI lineage: Eukaryota > Metazoa > Arthropoda > Arachnida > Araneae > Eresidae > Stegodyphus > Stegodyphus mimosarum. Next base: position 431,740 of record KK118223.1, on the reverse strand, counting down.
TGCGATATCCTAATGAAATCCCTGCCCACACCACAATGCTTCCGCCTCGGAATGCATAATGTTAGGACTGATTGCGTGTTCGTTGTTCACACCATTTCCTTATACGTGTGTCATCTGGCTCCAGAGAAAATCTTGACTCATCAGTAAACACGACATTGCTCCAGTCAGACACATTCCAATTGACATGTTCCCGGCACCACTGTAATCGTGCCGTTCTTGATTGGACGGATAGAGGAACACAAACTCGAGGTACCCAGGCGTACTGTCCAATCCAACTCAACTAACGTCTAACTCCTTAGCAAGCTCTCGAGTGGTTGCATACCGATCTTCTTCCACAAGTTCTTGCAGGCGGGACTCATTGACATCAGTAGGCCGGCCAGAGCGCTCTGTTTCTTGAATGTTATAGTCTTGTTTTTGAACTTTCGGTACCAAACCTCGGACTTCGTTTGATTATAATTTTTCTTTCCTTATTTATTGTAATCCATATATTTTGTGATGTTAAAATAAAACTGTAGTAAGGTATTCTTGAAGAAATACTGTCGTAAGCTGATGGGGTGGCATGTTCTGAAAAGGAAAATTAAGGATACGCTGTAATATCAAATTTTCTGGAAAGGAATATGTCAGAGGAAAAAGCAACGCTGCTAAGGGAACGTAGCACCAGAGTGTCGCTACGGTAAACAAAATTAGTGAATTTTAGAGAGTGCGTTTATTCTATTGCGACGAAGTAGATTTAATTTAATCCAATAAGTTTAAATGAAATGTAAGAAAAATGCGTATAATTTAATATTCCGTACAAAAAACTCATCTAGTGTACACGTCAGTGTTTTTTTTTAAAGCTTTCGTCGTGTGCACTTTTCCAGGGTCTTTTATTACCAGAATCTAGAATGATAATAAGGATCGCTGTATAAAACTCCTTCTATCAAAATTTTCTTCCATAGCTTTTTTTTAAGAATAAAATTTTATACTGTCAGCTAGCAAGAATGTTCATGCTTTACCTCTTAAGTAGCCCGTAGCTTCATGTTTACTATGAACCTTTCGTGCAACTTTACAGAACTTAAACAGAATTTTCTGCAACGAATTAACAAATGAAACTTGAATTTAAGTACTCTTAAATTTTCTGACATATTTATAAACAACGTAAGATTTTAAAGTAATAGATTTATAATATTTTTACTGCGTACGTAATTAATTAAAACGCAAGACTTGAGAGATCTAAAAAGAAAATTTGAGCCGAAAGCTCTCTAAGGAATAAAAAAAAACTCAGCCTCCCCACCCCACTCTAAAACAGAAAAAGTTTCATCAATTGCTTTTCTTACAGAAAAAAAAACCTCTCAAAGTGACTTTATTTGTGAAGTGATCATTACTTGATTTCGCTCCATTTTCATTGCAGAAATTCGGGAAAATAGCACAATATGTTCCACTTTTATTTCCGTTTTGCTAGTAATTCATTATCGAAATGCATTGATTTGCATCGTTATCGTAGTCCCAGAAAAACCACGGCATTAATTTGGTGGAAAGCTTCCCTCTTAAGGTGACAACAATTGAAGTTTCAAACGTATTCTTACCACAATCACATTAATGAGAGACCTAAAGTTTGAACCGTTCTCCATTAAAATAAGGCAAGATAGAAAGAAAGCTTAGGAGGAAAAAAGGATAATTCTGAGGAGCATGAGGGAGGAGTGCGTGAGCTCCGTCCAATGGTCCTGTTAATGGAACAGAAGAGAGAAAAAGAAAGTACAGAGGGGGGAGAGAAAGAACTCGTAACAATGAAAGAAATTGAAACCACTTTATTGGAACAGAACTTACACGATAATGAGTAAAGCCCGACAAATGGTTCGATATGATCACAAGACCCCCTTATTTTCAAGCCCCCTAAAAGAGAAAAAGAATAGAAGAAAAAACGAAAGAACGGCAGGGAGGAGCGGGAAGAAAGATTAGGCGACTGGGTAGCAGGGAAATAGCATGGATTTTCTGAGAAGTCTATCAAGGAAAAGGGATTTGACATACCCATTCCCGGTGCACTATTTTCCGAAGCGGAGTAATCCCTTTTGCGCAGCTGAATGACCACGCCACCGCGGAGGAAGACATTCTGATTATCATCACAGATAGCTTTATACCAGTTGTTGCCGCTTTTTTTTTTAGTTATTTTTTAATACCCGTCTCCCCGGCAGTTCCGTAGGATTTTTTTAGGGAAACAACCCTCTTTTCTTTTTTGTGGTTTAATCAGATATATATAAAAGTTCATAAAATCTTTTCTTGTTCTTTTTTTTCGATCAAAACGGAAGAAAAAAACACATCGCCGCTCAAGTTCTTAAAGATGTGATACTCCGTGTTAGGAGAAAAAATTTTCGTGGGATTTTTTCTACTTTTTCTTTCGGATTTTTTTTTGGCAACGAGTTTCGAGCCTTACTTTTTAAAACTGCATTGTAGAGAAATTCAAATGAATTTCTATCCTCGCCAGAATGCTTTTCCTTCCCTCTCTTTCTCTTCTTCTCTATTTCCTTTTCTTAACTTCTTCGAAATCAATCGAGAGGAAAACAAATCTCTAAATATCATCAAAGGGGAAACTTTTCCACCGTCGCTGTTGCCACGGCAGGGAGAACAAAATGTAAATATATAAGAAAATATTGAATTTCTTCGAATAAAAGAAGCGCCATGCAGGCGGAAGATGTATCCGCATCATGCCTCGCATTTCTGAAACAACTCAGAGATAAATAAGTTATCCGAGACAGCTGTATTATTAATAAACGAAGCTTTCCAATCTATTGTCTAAAGCAATGAACTTTATCTCGAGGAATTCGACGAAGAGTTTTTATCAGTAGCATGGCAACGGTTTTTGTTTCTCATATATCTGTAGTTGCTGTTCTTTTTATTTTCATCCCCCAAAAAGAGCATAAAAGGGAAAAAACTCTTATTTGGAATAAATGTAATCATAGACGTAAAAAGTAGCATATTAGAAGGAATGCATTTTCCCCCTCTAATTCACGCTTTATTTGTTTTGAAAAGAAGTTTAATATTCTTAAAGATTTCAATTTATTCACGCTAATGAATCCTACGTCAATTAAAATGCTAAATGTGGAATAATGAATTCAATGGAAAATATTTGCTTTTGTGATCGTTAATTGGCATCTGTAATTCCAAAATAGACGCTTTAGTATTTGTATTAAAATAAAATTAACTAGTTTATGCTTGTATCCAATTTCTTATGTTAACGATGGTAAGCCTAAAATGGAAATGATCGGATTAAATAAAAGCATACTCATTTTACTATTCTTTTTCAAATGAACGAGCATATAAATAAATATAATTCCATTAGCTTATATTTAACTGAAATGCTATGACATAAATGCTCATAATAAAGAGTACAAAATGATCATGAGAAAATTTTAATTCGATATATCAATGCTACATATTTTATTGCCTAGGAATATGTTTCTACTTCTGCCTCTCAGAGAAATGACTCCATGCATCGAAACCTTTACAACAAAGACGCCAAAGTGATCGTTCTTAAATTTTTGTACTCTCTCAAGACTCTGGTTTGGTCTTTCAGACCTAGGAGAAATTGTTCTCCTTTTTTCCACATCTTTTAAGTTTTCTTTTCTGGGAATCTCACTTGATATATTTTTACGTGAAGTGCCTTTGTAGCAACATTTTTATTGAGCCGAGCACTAAGTTATTTTGAAGCAGAAGACATAAAATATGAGCGATGCTCTCGCCAGGACTCGAACTTGCACCTCTCAAATACGCGCCGAGTGCACTAATCGTTACACCACGAAGGCATGCTTAGAAGAGGGAGAAAATACCTTACAACGTTGTGGGATTCCACCCTTTTATTTAACAGTTAAATGTCAGGTTTCTGAGTACACAGGTAAGCGAATAATCGCTTGAGTGCGTGAACAGAGATGTAAAACTCAAAAAGAGTTAATTACCCTTTATTTCTCAAAATAATATTTAACACAGTCGCCTCCTATCTCGGAGCGTATAGCAAAGCCTCCACTCGGGTTTGGACTCAAGGTAATGAGAACTAAAGCTTAACTAATGCTTAACTAAAAACGTATAGCCTAAGCTATCAAAGTTCTAAGTAGTTTGCCCCTAAATCTAAATTAAGTAGGCGAAGCTATCGAGGGCCTAAAGTACGGCCGAGCGTAGTAATAACTTAGAGAGAGACTCAGCCCAAAGGCAAACGCGCGCTAGTCAGAAACTCTGGCTCTCTAATGAAGTCAGTGAAACTTCGACTTAAATACTACTCTTACTCATTTGCGTTAAATGCAATTCTGAAAACACATTCTGATAGAAAATTGTGAGCTGAAAATAGAAAGGCTAGGAAAGTCGCTTTAACTAGAGATAACTGTTAAAAACTGAGGATAAACCTTCAATGTTATCGATGCATATACCGTTTTTGAATAACGTGAATTATTCTTTCGTGAGATTTTTTGCGTATGCAGCTTCAGTTACCCCTCCCCGCCCGGAAAACTACTGGTTGATCTACTGGTGAAGCTACTGGCTTCTGTACTTAGACAATCTCGGCCACGGGAGTATATAATCAGTTTTCATAGGACTAGAACTTCCGTTAATTTAGAAGATGATTCAAGTTCGGCAGGGACCATATGGTACTGTCTTGTCTGCTCCTTGGCTGTACAGTCGCAATATGGTTAGATATGAGGCTTTGCTTGGGATATTGGCTCCCTGCGGTCTTCTGCTGGGGAAGAGAGTTAGCGGATGTAACACCACATCGAATATAATCGTTGCGACAAGAGAGGTGTGCGGTTGCAAACCTAACTTCGTATTTTTTATTGACTGAGCGTTATCTTTCGTCTAATGCTATGTATAAAATTCGACGGTTGGCACTGGACGATTGTTATCTTTCGTCCAGTGCAAACCGTCCGATCTCCGGGAGAAGAGTTAGTCTCCGGTGTTCTGTTCTGTTCTGTATGCAGCTTCAGTATACCTCGTAGAAAAACACGAGCATTATTGGAGCAGGTTTCTGAGTACATCCCGAGTAGAATAGAAAGGCTTCCGGGAAATCCTTCCGGGAAATGGCATCGTGTCGGACGTAGCCAAGAAATAGCCATGCGAATGTGAAATCGGTGGATGCATGAGCGAACGATTGAAGGACATGTGGAATTGCAGCACGGAAAGACAGGCACATTTTGCGCATGACATCGATTGAGCGCAATGCCGCATTCGAGACATATCACAGCAAATGCAGTTGTAACACAACAAACGGTGTCGAACAATTCAACGTCATTTACTGTACAATGGACTGCCTCTCCGCTTACCTTTAAAACTCAGTCTTATGCGTTTGCATTGGTGCACTGAACGGCGGAGATGAACATCCGAATGGCATAAAATTGTGCTTCCGGACGAATAACGCTTCTGCCTCTCGACTAACGAGAGTTAGAAGACTAATAAGAGTTAGGTAGAGTTTGGAGACTGCTCTACTGTTGTGGTATGCATCGTCGTACTGGTCGTGCATACTGTGTTATGGTGTGGAGTGGTAGTGGATTCTACTCCCGCACCCTCTAAGCACGCATTATCGGTAAACTTACCAGCCAAAGATGTAACTCTGAGGTTTTGCGGTCTGCTCTCCTTCCTTAAATTCAGGGCATGCCTGAGATCACATTTCAACAGACCAATGAACAAGCACACGTTGCATGCAGTGGTCACGATTTCTTACCCCGGCTTGCCAGTTCTCCAGATCTGTCCCTTTCGAATATGTCTGATGAATGATTGGAGTACTCCTAGCCCTGCATGCCGCTGCCACGGATACACCAAATGAACTTCGACTAGGTGTGGAGGCATCATGGGCTACCATTTCCCAACAAAGCCTCTTTAATGCCGCGGTATGCTGCAGCGGTTATTGACAAACGTGAAGGCAACACTTCTTACTAATTTTCTCGTCTTCCTGACCTCAAAGAAGACGGTTTTTCAAATCAATTGAGGCTGGTACTATGTGTAATCTCTGAAATAAATTTGGCTTCGGTATCTCTTGTTCTTCTTTGTGCTGCAGTTTGGGTGGCCAGAAGTGTATATTAAATATTGACTCGTCTGCAAACATAAAGTTTTTCTAACGTGGCTGTCTTTGCTTCCCAAGGCTTTTGCTAACGTCGGGTTGTATTTTTTTTCGAGTTGATGAAGAATTTTCTTCTAGCTGATCGTCCGTTGTTCTCGTATCCATGTGTCCTAATGAATTACTTAACTCTCTCAGTTAACGTTTATTGCAAACCTTTCTTTTAAACAGAATTTATTTCGAGGTTTGATTTCATTTTCTTAGGTTTTCAAGATCTGTCTCTGCTATTCCACATAAAACTTAATTAGATCCTACAATGAACCTGGCGAATTCTCGCACAGGCGTCAATAAATTACCAGCACAGAAGAAGGAGGAAAAGTAACCCTTTATTAATTCAAAGTTGAATAGAAAGGCACGATCTTCGAACATTACAAAACACCGTCAACTTGCGGTGAGAACTTTAGAATATAATTCAAGTCGAATCTAAAATAGAATAGTGCTGGATTAGCACGTTAATTTACATCTAACAGGTTGACTCACAAAAACCTAACAGCCGTGATGATAATCTGAAATGGCCAAGAGGCTTACTGGCGTACCAGCAAGATAGCAACGAAACATGCTCTGGCTAACGAAAACACGCTCTGAATAAGCTCAGAGATTCGACCGTTTAAATATTCACTTCACGAAACTTTAAATTTACATCCTGGTGAGAAGATACAAGGGGAAGTTGAGAGGTTCAGGAAAGGTATCAAACTTAAAATAAATTTGTTATGCAAAATAAGGGAAACCCTACGGGTTAAATCCTACTCATTAGTTTTAGCCTGGAATGTGGTCTAGACTTCAGTGCATTGTCAAAATTCCCAAGAAATTTCAGTCGTTTTATAGCAGAACGATAGTTGAATGCTTTCCACATCAATGAATTTTGGCTATTTCGAGTACTTTTACCGTCCTAAAATTGATGAATTATTAAATTTCTAACAGATCTTTTCGTTTGTTTGTAGCTCCTTTCCATGTCCACATCAGATACGGAAATGCTAAATAAGTAAAACTTTCCCAACTCAGACGGTAATTCTTATGATGTATTTTCATTTAAAACAAACATTCTCACAAGAAACGTCGTCTTCCAAAATACTTCAACTCAAGTTAATCAGTAGCCCATAGACTCGATTATTATATGGGCTACTGATTAACACTTTTTGAATTAATTTTTTTATTGCGTGTAATATTTTGCAACAAGCAAAGCCTAAAATAGAAAAATGTGTAGCAAAAAATTTTGAAGTCCTTATTTCAGTATTAGTACAAAACGTATGCAAATAAATTTATAAACTGCAAGTGTCCGAAAACAAATGTGAGCCATATTGCTGTATATTTAGTTTACTTCAAAATAATTCCCTCTATCTTTTAAGAAAATGCTGAAAATTGTTTTTAAGCTATAGATGAATTTTATTAAGAACGCTTACTGCTTTTTCCATGTCTTCTAATGTAAACGTAATATAAAACATAGACATTAAAAAAGGAAAGGATTAAAAAAGAACATTAAAAAAGGAAAATGAGAAGTAACTTCTCCAAAATGGCTCCAGAAGTTCCAAATAAAATTTCAAAAGCTCTCGCAAAATCTTCCGCAATTGTTTTAATACCAAGAGTGGATTTCGGTATATCTTTTCATACATTAATGAATAAGTAATGTGTTAATAAGTAAGTAAGTTGTGATGAGAATAAATAAAATTAACACTCATTTTTCAATTTTTCTCTCATAACAGCAGTTTTTGGGTGTAATTATTTAATTTTTATCACCGTAAAAATTAATTAATGTTTAAAAATTAATTAATGTTTATTCATTACTCGAATATTATTGTTTTTTAATTAAAGTGGTTTGCGATTTTCATCTATATTTGCAAGTGCTTTTTAATAAATATTACCTAAATAACTTAATTTTTCTTTACCATGTATATTATAGATCATCTTTTTTAAAACCTGCTTGCTTTGAAAAAAATATTCAAAATGGTTTTGGCAAATAATTCGTGAAAATGAATTCGCATAAATATTCGAACATAATAAATAAATACTTTATGTTACTCTTTCTGGTTTTTAGGTTACTTATTTAATACTTTAACTGTAATCACGAACCGACAGTTTTATTAAAACTGTTAACAGTTCACTGACAATTGTTTATCCCTATCTTCCTCACAAATGTTTTGCCATAAATTTCTCCACTTCATAATCATCACCAACTTTTAAGACAACAGATTATCCAAAAGAAGAAATTTGGCGCAAAGCCAAGACTTCAATGAGCAAGCGTTCTGCTTAAAGAATTTCAGCTCTCTTCACTTCGATTTAATTGTTGGAGCGTGGACGATTAGTGTCGCGTATTAATTCTTTTCAACCATAAATAACCATTTCAACTTTCGGAATTCTCGTAATTAGACGCAGACGATGTTAATCGACGGCTGCACCGGACGATCCTTAATCACTTTTAATGCCCGAAAAACTAAAGAAGACGAATTTAATTAATACTCTTCCGCAGAGTTTGGCTTGTTTGTTCTGAACTCCTAAATAAAAGGGATTCTACCCGCCATTGTTTTTCTAAAAATAATTAAGGACATTTTTTAAAAGATCTTATTAGCAGCTATATTTTATAAAAGCGCAAATTGACCTTCCTTTCTGTAATTAGTGAAACGGAAGTTTCAGTTGTTAAAAATTTAGAGCATAAACAACTACCGTTACGCACACCAGCAAATAAAATCAATCGACTGATTTCCCAGCAGGACAATGGTATGCGAATTTTTGTTGCCACTATGGCAGTGTGAAATTAACTGAATTTAGGCTGTGATTACTTTTTAAAAATATTCCATCGCTTTTGTAAAAGTCATTCATCATTAAACCTTACTCGTGGAACTGAGTGAAGGCTAATTAAACTATTTTTATACAAAAACCTATCTTTGTTAAAGAATTAAATGGTATCATGTAAAAAGGTTCTTTTGAAGTTTACGTTTCCTAAATTACTCTTAGCGACATACATACAATTTTAAGATTTTGATTCCCTCGAAAAGCAAGATACAGTGAGTCATATTTGTTTTCGGACGCTTATGTTTGCAAATATCAGTTGTTACATGCTGGCGAAATAATGTTTTTTCTTTTTCACGTACACTATTGGTTATCTTTTCTAAACTTGTTTGTTTCGAAAGAAATTATTCGAAACTTTTTTAGTAAAATATCAGTTTATTCAGAACATCCTGAAAATGAACTCACACAAGTATTCGGGCACTTTGTAAAACAGCGTATGTTTGATCAAAAGATGAAAATAACGAGCGTTCAATATTTGTTGAGTATGTTTTGCTTTTTAATTATGCTGTTGCGTGCGTACGCTTTCGTAATGGATTGAATGCACAAGTCGTTAAAAAGTTAATATAATTTATTCTTTTCGCAAGAAATAAAACAAAATACAGAAGTATTTCCTCAGAGACATTCGTACAATATCACAATATCTCAAACGTTAAAACTCACTTCAAAACAGAGAAAGTTAATCCAATCTCACAGCGAATTCGCTACAATCAATAACAGCATTAGGTAAACAACAATTCGCTTAAAACAGTTACAACTGAGCTGAGATGTTTTAATTCTGCTTTTATAACCTTCTTAATTATTCACTAGAATATTCTGGTAAAACCTATTTTCTAGATTTTTCTCGATTTTTGTGGATGGCAACAGCAATTGCGAGATATTTATTTATTAAATATTAAATGCACAGTCTCTTTTATTTTTACTTTTTCGACGTAGCTTTTTCTTCAAAATTCGTCTGCGTTGCACGGGAAAATAGAACAATTTTAATTACAATTGGAAATAAATATGAAATCCGTAACAGTACTTTTCATACACTTTCTCATGGATTCAACTACCAGTTTTCACGTAAGAATGTTCTATTTTGTACTATTCTTCCGTATGAATTGCTTTTAGTAGAAATTTCAAAGCAATACCATGTTTGCCTATTGTTTCTCCAACTCACTTGATATGTGTTTGATAGGCTTTAAGTCCAGAGAACTTCAGTCCAGAGAACTTCTTGTTAACAACTTCAGGACAGTTGTATAACCTCAAAGGAACATTAAAGGCTATATGTTAAGTATCGTTTTCGTGATAGAACTTGAATATATTTTGCATTTCAAGTTTTCATTGAGAATATTTATATGTGCATACTTATCTATATTATTCTGTATACAAACTATATTTCTAATTTGAAAGACAGTGAAACATCCCCAAACGATTATGCCATCATGCCTAATAGCAGACAATTAGATTTTAGGATTCAATTTTTTATTGGCTTTCGCCAAACAGCAATTTGTTCATTGAACATAAATTATTGGAATATGAATCGTTTTCAAATATAACATTGTTTTAATATAATAAATCTTAGCCTACCATAAATTTTGCGAACCACGGGCGTAATTTCCTTGTATTTTTATTGACGAAGAATTTCCATCTTGCTGATCGCCCATTGTATGCATGTGCTCTAATAATTCGTCTAACAGTTTCAAGCTTAACTTGCAAACCGTTCTTGTAACTTCGCTGTAAATTTTACCAGCATTAATATTTGGATTTTGTTTGACTTTTCGTAGTAAAAATCTGTGACACTTTCTTATTAGTTTGGAATGTGTCCAGACCTCAGGGCATTTTCAAAAGTCCACGAGATTTCCATAGTTTTATAATATCAAAGACGGTTAAACGCTTTACAACAATGGCTGGTTTTTGTTTCGAACACTTTTACCATATTAGAAAAGCTAAATAGTTAAATTTTTAAAAGAATTTTTCGGTAGCTTGGGGCGTCCTGCCAAGTTCACCTCAGATATGAAACTTTTAATATATCTTACTAATCAAATAATAATTTCCACTCGCAGACAATAATTCTTGTGAGGTATCTTAATTTAAAACTAAAAATTATGATAATTAATATCATCTGTTAAAATCCAAAGTTTCGCCTGCCCAAATTATTATGCAATTACCATATAATGCGTTCTGAATAAATTATAAGGCATATTTTATGATATTTATTATGTAACAAACGTGACTTTAAATAAGGAAAAAATTACATATTAGAAAACTATTTTGAGTCTGTGTTTCAATATTTAGTACAAGATCTATGAAAATAAATTTCAAAAATACAGGTGCCCAAAAATAAACATGAGCCACTGTAAAGAATCTTAGAAATTCTTCTAATTGAATAAAACTCAGTCTCTAAGATTGGTTTTATAACCTTTTTTTTAGCCCAAAGTTGCAGTTTGCTTAGAAGAGTTATTAATTTCAGTTTTGGCATTTTGCCAAAATCCCCCTCTTCTTTTGTTTTAACCCAAAGGGCATTACCCAAGAGGCTATTAATTTCGTTTCGGCATTTTGCCTCGAGTCACTAAAAACGTTGGTTCACTTTTCAAATTGTTGCCACCAAATGCTAGAGCCCTGCATTATATTAAAAAAAATTAAATAATGAAGAATCTGCATGAATGCATGTATTTTTTTCGCATTGTGAAAAAACAACGGTATGTAGAAAAATCCAATTTTGAATAACGTACGTTTCCACCCGAAATGGGCATATGGAAGTTCGAATTTGGAATTTGTTTTATTATCTATTTCATATTTTGTAAAACTTTAACGAATTCTTGATTTACAAATTCAACGATTTCAAAGTGAGCGACGGCAACACTGTACGGGGGTACACTGTATTTTTATGTCCAGCTCGCGCGACTGTGTATCAGAAATTCTCAAGATATGCTCATTTTAAAATTAGTTTCCGACATTGCTGTTGAACTGAATTTTATGGTTTAAGTGCGAAGAACATGATATTTAATAAATAAAGGTAATACACGAAACGTTAAAAAAACGCCCCTTTGTGCGTAATATAAAATATGAGCTTTCAGATTTTTAGCCCAAAGGACGTTAGCCCAGAAGGGCTATTAATCTCGTTTTGGCATTTTGCGTTGAATCACTATAAACGGCATATCACTTTTCGAATTGTTGCAACCAAATGTTAGACCTTACATTTTATTTAAAGAAATTAAATAATGAAGAACCTGCATAAGTGTATACGTGTTTCTTGCATTGTGATAAAACGACGGTACTTAGAGCCATGGGCAACTGGAAGCCCACATTTGTAATTTGTAATCTATTTCATATTTTGTCAAACATTAAAGAATTTTTTATTAACAAACTCAACGATTTTGAAGCTAGCAATGGCAACACTGCACGAAAAAAAAACATTTTTATCTTCAGGAAGCGAGACTGTGTATTGGAAATTCTAAAGATATGCTCTTTTTAAATTATTTTGTGATATTGCTCTTGAATTGAATTTTATGGTTTAAGTGCGAAGAAAATGGTGTTTAATTGCAAAGGTAACACATTAAAAAACGGCTCTTCGCGGGTAATATAAAATCTGAAAGCTTTCAGATTTTTTTCTTCTAAAGAGTGTCTGGTATATGTTTGAATATTAAAAGGAGTAAAAGCGTTGTCCCTCTTTCTGAATTTTAAAAAACTACTGCTGAGTAAATTGCTCGAAATACGCAATATACTCGGCATTAATTAATTCTGCCATTTAAATTCGTCTTATTGCTAGAATTTCATTTAGATACTGATGTATGTTTTTGCATCAACATTGAATGCTTCTGCCCTTATCCGCGACCATGAGCGCAAACACGCATGCTCCATTCGGACCGAATTATTCTCAAAATAGAGTGGAAGGATGGGGTCTTTCTTTCCTTCCAGCATATCTCTTTCTGGAGAAGAGAAGACTTTCACGTGACCTTTCACGTCGCAGCAAGTAATAATACCTTTTGGACGAGTCTATGCGTTTTGTCAGAATGCCAGCCAGGGTTGCATTTGAGACGGTTGAACTATACAAAGGCAATTAACGGCAAAGAATTTTAAGATATGAGAAAATTAGAAGTATTAACCGAGAATTGATGAATGAAAAAGTAGATTATATTATAATATCAACGGACAGTGAAAGCAGTAATATTGAAGAAGATAAAGCACCTCTAATTCAGAAGAAGCTGACTGAAAGAAGATTTGTTAAGAAAGCTAAAGGATTTGTTAAGAAAGAGCATAGGAACTGTCTGATTTTGAAATGGAAGTTGACCCAAACGAAGAAAGCAGAGGAAATTTTATGAAAGACATTAAAAAACTCTGCACTCCTTACCGCTAAATTTAAGTGCGACAGTCATTGTCCCAGGCAAAAATCCCCAGTGTTTTAAAAAATTAATTTTTCGCGTACTTATTAAAGAGTAAAAAAATTATTTCAATTAAAATGTTTCGTTTTGTCCCTTTTTAATTACAACAGTATATGGGTTTAATAATTTAGAAGTCAAAACAACACAAATCAGCTTTATATTTTCAAACCTTCATAGGACTACTTTCGATGGTTTTACCGAACCATCATCCTCAGCTGCGAAAGTGCAAAATTTTGCAAATTCAGTAAATCCATCCAAACTAGTCCTGTGAAGGCTTGCAAGTATACCGCTGGTTTGTGTTGTTTGACTTCTAAATTAATACAGAGGCTGTTCGCAGATTTTTTAGACGATTTTGGTAAGCGGTAATAAAAAATCGTTTGCTGCAAAAGAAGTAATTGCAATTGTACTAAGTTTTTAAAAGTCAAAATTATCGTCTGTGGCTTGAAAGTTTTGTTTTTATTCAAACTGGCGAATTTAACAAAGCAGTGGTTCGAAGGCTACATTGACGCTCTTTCCGAAGAGAAATATGCATACTCCGTTATCCAAAAACGATGTGAGAGTCAGGGTTTTTTGATATCTAAAGCGTCGATAGGTAATATCATCAACAAGAAAGGAAAAAACGTCAAATTGCAGCCTCAAGTGGGACAAAAATTCCAAACAAGAATCCAAGGAAAAAACGGACATCTTCGACTATTGCAAAGGTACGTTGTTTAATGTTAAAGGAAAATCCCCCTAGTCAAAGGACAGTTGCAAAATCATTAAAATGCTCGTTGTCCACTGTAAACAAAATGACAAACGTTGATTTAAATCTTAAGAAAGCGAAAAAACGCAATGTGAATCGTCTTCTTCCAAAGCATATTGCTCGACGCAAGAATTCTATATGAGAAACACTTATCCAAAGAAAAATGGAAAACTATTGTCGCAATAGATGAAGCATGGGTGTATTTAAATTACTGTAACAAAAAAAGAGCCATTTATTATCATAAAAGAGGAGAAAAAAATTTAAGTACATGGTTCAAAGAATCGAAAGAATGTTTTTCTAAGGGATTCAAGATTGTTGCTGGTTTTTCTTATAACGGCAAGTTAAAAATAAAGAGAGTGCAAAAAAATGTCAAGATTAACTCCAAATACTATCAGAAACATATTTTATTGCCCATTTTTCTGAATGAAATACCATCGCTTTACCCACCGCGCCATCCATCTGTGAGACTCCATCGGGACAAAGCTAGCAGTCACACATCAAAATCCACTGTAAATTTCCTAAAAGAAATGGAACAAAAAACTGGTATCCAGTCCATACCCTTCACTGATATCCCTACTAAATCTCCCGATGAGTCACCTAAGGATTTTTGTGCTTTCGGACTTTTAAAAACTGCATTATCCAAACGTTGTCCCCAAACCCTAACAGGACTCTAGAAAGCTGTTCGGGAGAAATGGGATAGAATAGCTCTTCTGACACTTCCAAAGGCATTATTATTCTGAAAATTGCGGTTTCGAAAGATAGTTCAGAATAAGGGATGTCAAATAGAACATTTAAAACACAAGAATTTTATGTAATTTAGTTTTGTGAATATAATATACATTGTCTAAAAATGTGCGAACAGCCTCTGTACTATGTAAGGAATAAATATTTTCTAAGTGTAATTTGTTATTTCATAAAACCTTGCATTCAAACATTCTGTAGTGATAAGTGCTCAGTTTCAACCAACCATGTGTAACTTCTAATTTATATTAACTATATCACATTTGCTCCAGTTCGCATCAATTAATCTTTTTGTGTTGTAAGAAGCTGTGACCACCAACTACAACACATAGCATAAACCCATATTTTAATACTGTTGCTTGCAAAGAAGTGAATGAATATAACTAGAATGTAGATTCTACCATTTTCTATCTTACTGTTTGCTTATTAGTTATTGCTTAAATTAGTTATTGGCATGATCTGAAAATGGCACTTTGAGACATTTTTTGCTAAAACATGAGTTCACTTTTATACAGTGACAAAAACGAAACATCGTTATTACTAAAAAATAATAAAAAGAATGTTTGAAATGTATGAGTAATTGACAAGAAATTCTAAAACGTCGCCATTTTGTAATGCTTTTTTAAATTAATACTATTAGCTCATACTCTTCCTATATCTTGTTCAAATTTTCAATCGTTAATGAAACACTTTTTATTCATCTACTCAAGTTCAAATACATTTTTTTAAACTTGTAGTGGATGATACTTGATGTTAATACAGTTTTTTCACATATTCAAGTAATAGAGTAAGTTTCACATAAGTCAGTTCCCACTGATTTATTCCTGTTTATCGGAACTAAAGATATGCTGTTTTTATTAAATAAATACAATATAAGACTTACAAATAATGACCGTTTATTAAGAATTTTCACGTGTTGTAAAAATTAATTTTATAACAACTTATAAATAATAGTACACGACTGTGATAAATGGGATTGTAATATTTAACAAAAATGAGTGGCAACAGCAAGACAGAATTCTAAAGATTTTTAAAGTGTATGGAATTAAAGAATTGTAGTTTTACAGAGTTGGTTGAAGCGGATACAATGTCCCATTATGTAGCGAAAATTCTTCCCATATTTCTACGTTAACGTGATAATAATACATGTTTAAAATATAACCCTTTAAAACGTTCCTCTCTTCACAAACGGAGAATGCGAAAAGAAATTACAGCACAACGCAAGCGACGATTAGAGAAGAAAAACATAAGCGTCAAGAAAAGCTTTCTACCAAAATTCTTCGCAGCAGGTCCAGCATATGTCGCCTTGAGTCGTGTGAAATCATTAGATAGAATATTAATTGAAGAACTGGACTGCTCAAAACTCACTGGAAAGGTTCCTCGCAATAATGAAGCATTAGGAAATATGGATGGAATGAGCGATTATAGACCATCATCAGCTTCATAAATTAGAAACGACAAAATATTATTTTCTTTGTTGACCTAAGTTGAATTGGCTTGTGGGGTTTCACCCTTTTATTTAACAGATAAATGTGTGGAATTGCTTACACCAATAAGCGAATAAACTCTTGAGTGTGTGAACCACACTTAAGACTCAATTGTTAATTACCCTTTATTTCTCAAAATAAGAATTAACAAAGTCGGCTCCTATGTCAGAGCGTACAGCAAAGCCTCCACTTGGGCTTGAACTCAAATTAATAAGAATTAAAGCTTAATTAATGCTTAGCTAAAAAGATATAGACGAAGCTATTAGGATTATAAGTAGATGGCCCATAAATTTCAATTAAGTAGGTGAAGTTATCCAGAGCATTAAGTACGGCCGAGCGTAGTAATAACTGAGAGAGAGACGTAGCCCATAGGCAAACGCTCGCTAGTCAGAAACTCTGGCTCTTTAACGAAGTCAGTGGAACATGGACTTAAATACTGCTCTTACTCATTTGCATTAAACGCGTTTCTGAAAATACATTCTGGTAGAAAATTGTAAGCTGTAATTAGGAGAGAGAGGAAGGTGTGACAAACTTAAAGTAACTGGTATAAACTTAGGATAAACCTTACAGACTTTAAAAAAAAATTTTATGTTAATTGTTTCTTCACAGATCGTTAATTTTTCGACTTGGAATGAAAAGTTTAATTAGTGTATTATACTGATAACAACTAGTATATGCATAAACTAATGCTCGTTCTATTTATATTGCAGGATCCCCGAGCTCCAAAATCTCAGCCAACTCCAAGCTCCACAACCAGCGATCGGACAACTCTTTTCAATGGTCCACCCTTGTCTGGTTTCCGCAACAACGAGGTACGTAGTGTTATGCTTTACGGAGTGCCTATAGTGGCACTAGTCATTGATGGCTACGAGAGACTTTGCCTCGCTCAGATATCTAATACACTTCTCAAGAGCTTCAGCTACAACGAAATCCATAACAGGAGAGTTGCTCTTGGCATTACATGTGTTCAGTGCACGCCTGTTCAATTAGAGCTATTGCGCAGGGCTGGTGCCATGCCAGTATCTTCGAGAAGATGTGGCCTGATAACCAAACGAGAAGCAGAAAGACTTTGCAAGAGTTTTCTCGCAGATACTAGGCCTCCTAAGTTACCTGACAACTTCGCTTTCGACGTAATACATCAGTGCGCCTGGGGTTGCAGGGGATCCTTTGTCCCATCACGCTATAACAGCTCAAGGGCAAAGTGTATCAAGTGCACATTTTGCGGCTTGTTTTTTTCACCTAACAAGTTCATTTTCCATTCTCACCGTTTGCCGGACTCGAAATATGTTCAACCGGACGCTGCAAACTTCAATTCCTGGAGGAGACACATCAAACTCGGAGGCTCTCCTCCAGATGAAGTTGTGTATGCGTGGGAAGACGTGAAGGCTATGTTCAACGGTGGTTCCAGAAAGAGGATCATCAGTTGCACAAGTGTTTCGAGAAGTGGAGGAAGTGGAGACGGGAGCAAGCGACCACGTAATCCCAGCAGGCCGGATTCTGTTCCTAGCAGCACTGAAGCCGTGGTTCACAGCAAGCCTCCTTATTTTCCTGTAGTTCCTCTGCCTAATAAGGGTTTCGCTCTTGCCCCTACAGCTGCCCCTTTCGTGCCACCTACAGGGCCCGGACCTTTTGGGTTGGCAACTGCGAAACCCCTTTCTCCAGCGGACATCCGACAGACTTTTGCAGAATATATGTGGGCCGGAAAGCAGCCTTTTCCGCTGCCTTATGGAGGAGTTCTATGGCCGCGTCCTGGAGGTATAGTTCCTGCTGCCCCTGCAGTGGAATTAAGGGAGACTCGAAATGTTCCAGAGACAACGCTGCCCTACAGTATAGCGGACACCACGACGTTGGCAGATTCTGGTAAATTTTGATTTTCTTTCTGTTCTAAAATTATTCTTACTGTCAAAGACTTTCAAGTTTCTATATTATAATCAATATTGCCAACGAAATTCATGATTTGTTAACAGTCAATAACATCGTAGCAAATTTTAAAAAGGCTATTGCTTCAAAACGTGCACAGAAGTAACAGCGTTTTAATATTTTTTGTCATATGCAAAAGTAATAACATTGTTTTTGTAGTGAGGGTTATATCAAAAGGGAATTTAAGAATTAATGCAAGAATGTACATGAGAGCCAATGAAGGAAATTAAGTCATGATGTGCTTTGAGCAAAGCACTTATCTTTTTGTTTGAAACATCTACATGTAAAGAAGAAAGTTTTTTTGTTCGCTAATAGCTCAGTCACTACTATAGCTACCGTCATCAAACTTTCTACAATTCTTTTCTGGGTCCTTGAAAAGATCATCGTTCCCCCCCTCCAAAAAAAGTAGCTAAAATCAAAGACATTAATTAAAAACTCGGAAAAACGATAATTTTCGCCCTCATTTTTCCCAGTGGCAACAGTCTCCAAGCTGGAGATGAAACTCTGCTTTATTTTGAAAGTTGTTGCCACTTATCGCTTTCAAATCGTAGAGTTTGTTAATAAAAAATTTGTAAGTTTTACGAAATCTATATATATAAAGAAGAATGCCTGTTTGTGCGTTTGTTTGTTCGCGTTATTGATTTCTGATCCATTACGATTAATGTTTTGCTACATTTAATCGACTAAAATTGGATACAGGTGAAATATTGGGTGAACTTCAGTTTTTACGACTATTTGAATAGAAATACTAAAATCACTAAAAACTGCGTGCCATTGTTGCCGATATAATGAGAGAGAATTAGTTTATTTTTCTATCGAAATTTTTTATGTGGATTCAATATCGCATCAGCCTGAAAAATGTATGAGTCTGAATTTAATTTTTGCATCGTTATTAGAGAGGAATTACAGCGGTATCGTTCTCTCTGTTGTTAGATACATTACTCTCAATCTAACTTAACTGACATCGGATACTTCCGCTAGTAATAATAATAAAACAATTGTAAAACTAAAAAAATATTCCCAATAAAGATACAGGATACACAATTTCAGATCAATTATTAGGAAGTTAGGGTCTATTTTGCGTATAAGTAAATACATACTAATTTTTGTTAAATAATACGAAGGTCTAAAAAAAATTATTTGTTTTGAAGAAAAATATGTAGTTATAAATTCAAAATTACATTAAAATAAATACACTGCATCAAATGGATTTATATCGATGTCAATGACTTCATGAAATTAAAACATTTTAACGACACAATTTATAATTGCAAAAGGATAAAAAAGACGAAATAAAGAAAAGTGAAACTTTTCACTCCCTTTTGTGTACTTAAGCGTATTCTACATTTCATAAGTGTTCGCTGCACTGCTTGCGAACGCTTATAAATTTGCAATGTATTTTTACTTCCTTATACGAAGTAAAGGAAGTATTATAATCGGGAAAAATTTCGGGTATCATATTTCAACGAAAATATCCATTTCGACCGCTATTTAATCCATTTGAAGGATTCTTTTGCCTGACATCTGTGCGTACGGGCAGAATAAAAGACTCTTATTAACCAAACTCTTAAATGGACTATTCTGAATCCATTTTAAATCAATTTTATGATTTAAAATGGATTCAGAAGAAATATTTCTGTGACTTCTGTACATACGTACGTATGTATCTCGTATAACTAAAAAACGTAGCCTCAGAATGTTGAAATTTTGTACATCGGACTGCTATCAGAGTATGCATATTTCTCTTCGGAAAGAGCGTAAACGTAGCCTTCGAACCACTGCTTTGTTAAATTTGCCATTTTGAATAGAAACAAAACTTTCAAGCCACAGACGATAATTTTGACTTTTAAAAACATAGTACAATTGCAATTACTTCTTTTGCAGCAAACGAATTTTTATTATCGCTTACTAAAATCGTCTAAAAAATGGGCGAACAGCCTCTGTATTCATTGAATGAGAAACACATCTCTAACAAAGTTCGAGGAAATAAATTTAAATGAAATGCATAAAAAAAGTATATAATTTAACAGGCTATACAAGCAAGTCATAAGGTGTCAACATCAGATTTTATTTTTAAGATAACTAATTTTTAAGATTTTTAAGACCATATTTAAGTCATATGACCATATTTAAGTCATATTTAAGTCATAAGACCACATCAGATTTTATTATTTTTTTATTTACATATTTATATACTTCTTCACTAAAATGGGTAGTTCAAATATTAAGAAATTTAACTTTCTTCTGATTAGAAACTCTACTATTGAAAGCCAAGACTCATTTTGAGCAAACCAAGATTAATTTTTCATGAACCTTCGGGTGTAATGTCTTGTAAGCAATGGACGTTGCATTCTCTTAATACAAAGATATTTATTTTTCTTTGATTAAAACCAAACACTCGACGCTTTTGTGTTTTATCCTATAGTGTTTATTGAAGGCCTACGGCGAAATAGCAAAGACTCCAGCGAAAGGTAGAAACTGGTAATGCAAAGATGTTTTTTGATTGTGTTCTAAGTTGAGCTGTAACAATAGACACAAAATACGATCTTCGAAGCACAAACTTACATCGTTTTAGAAAAAATATCTGGATGTGTACGCCACATGACTTCTTTGTACGGAATATAAAATTACACGCATTTTTCTTGCATTTCATTTAAACTTATTCGATTGAATTAAATATACTTCGTCGGTAGCGCATTAACCACAATAGAATTAGTGCACTCTTTAAAATTCACTATATTTTTTACCAGCGACACTGTGGCGCTTGGTTCACTAAGCAACGTTATATCTCATTCACTTTATAACTCAGAATGCACAAAAATTACATCACCTGAAGAATTATCTAATGGTTCCCGCGTGTTCTATTCAAATCCTATAATAAATCTAAAACGATGTATAAAAGAAATTAAACAGACAAACTTAAAAAAAAAGTTTTACACAGACGATTCAGTATTTCTCATTCAATTAATTCAGTTCTCAATTCGCGACAACGCAAAAATACACAAAAACTCAAAATATCTATATTGAAAATTACGATAAGTGTTTTTATTTCCCCGAATAAATTTCAGAATGGATTAAGTAGGATTTAATTCGTAATAATAAAGGCGTTATCTTCGTTGCTGCAAAGCTTAGTTTCTCTAGATTGGCAACAAATCCACTATTCTGTTAAGTTTCAAATGTAAACAGTTATGGCCGCCATGGCCAAAAATAGTACGCTTAGCCGCACTTAAACAATTTTTAGATTGTTGATAATTGTACAAATATTTCAGGCAGGTTAACTAAAGGCATAAAAACCTTAACCAAAAAATAACAACAACAAAATTCAACCTTTTTAAAGCAAAAAATGCGCAATTTACAAACATATAAGAATAAAGAAACTGAGCCGAATAACAGAGAGAGTAACATGTATTTATATACTTTTGGTGCGACCGACTGCAACCAAAATAGGAGTTACACATTTACATTTTATGGCAGTCATCTATGCAACATTTCAACGTTCTGAGACTATTTGTTAAATTGTGTATTTGATAGCGGTCAGAATCTATATTTTCGTTGAAATATACCAAAAGAAGTAAAAAAAAAATCCTTGCATATGTGTGATACGTTGAAGTTAAATGCAATTTAATCATGAGCGTGTGGATGAAAAACATAATGCATTTCTGGCAACTGCAGTTAAAATAGAAACCTATCTTTACTCTAGTTTTTGAGAGCTTTTTTTATAAGGATCGCTTCTTTTGCAAAACCTTAGCCTAATCATAACCATATTAATATTTTTTCATTGTTATTCTTGATTTAAATGTTACAAAGTTATATATTACTACTGTACTGTATATACAGGGTGTATATACAGGGTGAAAACATTTCACCGATGTGTGAAGGCCTAGAGCGCTCTATTCGCTCAACCAATGGAAATGAAATTTCAGATACTGTCATTTGAAAACATGCGCTTCAGATTGTAATGATTTACAAACATTAAAGCTCACACGATTACGGTTGTAATAAAGAATTCCCAAATTTTTTAAAAGGCAGCACCAACGTTTTTCCTGCGCAAACTGATCAACGCACTGAATAATCTTAAGTGGAGTTGGAACGATGCACGTACGACGAAAATTATTAGTGCAGAACATTTGCAGACATCATTTTAAAGGATCACTGACAACACAAGGGAGGAGAAGAAAAAACTTTTATTGGAATTAGAAGTTTTCAACGTGCCCATCTCCGCAGATGATAAGGACTTTTAACCTGAGTAGGTGAGTGTATGCGGGAGATAATAGACAAAAATGACGAATGTAACATCGCTACAGGAATCTAAATGAATTAACGTTTCATGGCATCTTTCAATTCTGACATATCTCGTAAATCGGATGTATTATAAACCTTAGATTTCAGATAATCCCAGAACCGAAAATCCATCGGCATGAGATAGGATTGCGGTGGCCACGAAACTGCAACTTTTTTCCCGTGTCTCTCTTGTGTTGCCATTGGCCCGTTACATTGGTTTTATTTACAAATGTTTTAGGCCAGCAATTATAATCATGCAAGTATCGTTCCAACGCCATTTGTGGTTTCTCAGTTTGCGTAGAAAAAAAGTGGATGTTACCATTCGAAAATTGTAGTCATTAGAATTTTTTTCAAGCAGAAGTCATGAAAAATGAGCAATGCCCTCGCCGGGACTTTAAACCCCGGACCTCTCGAGTGTGCTAACCATTACACCACGAAGGCATGCTAAGAAGGCGGGAAGATGCTAAGAAGATTTCATATACCCCCTTTTAAAGGGAGACCCGGGATTAGGGGACGCAATCGCCAAATCCTGGTGGTGGAGAATCATCATCCACCACCTTTTTTAGTTCAGGCACCATTTTAGAGACATTAGTTATTTTTTGAAAGCAGGAGGGATGAAAAATGAGCAATGCTCTCGACGGAACTCGAACCACGGACCTCTCGAATACGCATCGAGTGGGCTAACCACTACACCACGAAAGCTTTGCTAAGAAGGCGGGAGAAATACCTTATAAAATTTCCAAGTGTTTTCACTATAATCGTAATCGAGAGCTCTGTTGTTTTAAATCATCACAATTTCCAGTGCATACCTTCATAATGAATGGCTAGGCCGCTAGTGTCTCATATATCAGTGAAGTTTTTTATGACCACCCTGTATTTTTAAAAGATGTTACATTAATGTAGATCAGTGTATATAACGTATCTTACCCAACAATCTCAGTTCAGTAGAATGTTTTAATAAATTACCGCATTTCCTTGTGCGTGCTCTTGTTGTGCAAGTAATTAGCAGATCCGGCTGGCATGTGAAAGGATCTGTGGTTCGAATCCCGACGAGGATAGAACTGAGTTTTCATACAAAAATCAGTTTTGTTCTCATCAGTCCACATTAATCGTTTGCCATATGAATATTTCCAAGGGAAAGGGAATAGAAATTTTTACAAATGGGCCAGAGATCCAAGATAAAGCTGGAGCTGCATTTATAGCTTGCGAAAATAAATAAGTTATAATATCTAAAACAAATTTAGTTTAAATGATTCAACTACGAATTTATCAAGCCGAAGCAACAGCTTTGAAGGAAACCTTTTTATGGCTAAATGCTTTTCTCAGAAGTAAAAAGTCACAATATGCGAGCATTTATACGGATAGCCAAAGTGTTTTAAAGGCGTTATATTCCACGAAGAAAACATCTTATTGAAACTCTTCAAGAAACAATAAATGTGAAAAAAATATTTGAAATGAATGAATGAATATTTGTCCAATTAGCCTAAATTAGATACAGGGATAATAGGGAATGAAGCTGCTGATACAGCAGCTGATGATGCTAAATTAAAACATATGACTGATATCCATCTTAATTTAGAAGTCAAACAACAAAAATCAGCGTTATATTTTCAAATTTTCACAGAACCATCACCCTCAGCTGCAAAAGCGCAAATGAACGAGATGAGATATAATAATTAGATAAGATAAGATAAGAAAGGCTGGACAGGAGACAAGCGCCTGGCGCCATCTGTTGATGAAACCAGAACTAAAACGTAATTTCTTTAAAGGCTGAAGGCGAAGATGGTTTGGAATTAGGGTCGTTAACTAGAACAGAAAGAATTTTTTGAATGTGAAATGCTTCTAGGAAATCCAGTTCACCAATGGAAGATGTTTTTTGAATAATTTTGGCAGCAGAAAAATTGAAAGTGTGATTTTCGGACCAACAATGTTGGGCAACAGAAGTCTTCTGTGTTTCCTTTTTTCTAACCTATGCCTCATGTTCCTTAATGCGAAATTTTAAGGCTTTCTTAGTTTGGCCAATGCAAATTAAACCACACTGGCAAGGAATCCCGTAAATACCCCAGGAATTCATATCCGGAATGGAGTCCTTGAGTATGCAATTTGGAATTTTATTGATGGGAGAATAAACGACCCGAAAGTTAAATTTGTATAAAATACGTGCTAATGTAGCTAATTGATGGAAAGAAGGGAATGACAACAGAATTTTTATAATCTCCTAAAACAAGAGTCTGCCTTTTGGTATGTTGAGAGGAGAACTTTTTAACTGCTTGATTAATAATGTTGGTGAAAAGCCTCTGTCAATAGCTATTGATATCCATCTTTTTCAAGACTTACAATCAAGAATGAAATTTCTAAACAAATTTTAATAAAATGGCGAAGAAGATGGGACGAAGCAGATACAGAAATATTAACTCACGAATACCTCCCACACGGTTCCCTAAAAAGAACAAACACAAATGTCCTCCAATTAAAATTAGCAACAGCAACAAATCTTGGGAAGTTTCAATCTTATTTCCAGCAATTCTTAAGAAGAAATATAAGATGTGAGTGCGGAAAACCAGAGCATTTACCCCAATGCTAAACAATGCAATGTTTCTTCAATACAAAGTACGTGTCTGCATTTCAACAAATTATAAAATATGTTATTGAAAACGAAGGAACGGTGTGTTAAATAATGAATCACATCACATGAGTGAATTAGCAAGTATTTAATGGCAAACGGAGGTTATAGCATGTCCTGTCTACATTTGTAAAGAGCAAGAGATCAAGAGAAAATTATATCAAGTCTTCTTTCTTATTTGTATATGTTGTAGATGTTTTTCTTCCCTAATTTATTATTTTTTTACTTTATATGTTTAACAAAGGACCTGTGGGTCCCGTTGACGAAGGTAATCTAATCTCCAGTCGAGCGCGGCTAATCAATGTTTATGCTCTCAGCCACATACGTATGGCAATTATAATATTTAGAGACATTAGTTATTTTTTGAAAGCAAGAGACATGAAAAATGAGCAATGTTCTCGCTGGGACTTGCACCACGGACCTCTCGAATGCGCGTCGAACGTGCTGACCATTATACTACTACGCAGGCACGCTAGCAAGGCTGGAGAAACGCCTTATGAATTATCTCAGCAACTTTGGAACAGGGTTTAAAATTATCTCCAAACATACATAAATAGATACAAAAGCTCCCATTTGTTTTCGGACGCTAATGTTTTTCAGGTTTATTTTCAGTTATCATTTACTAAATATGAAGGAAATGACTTTATTTTTTTACGATACATAAACTTTTTTAAAACCTGCTTGTTTAGAATATTCGTAAATTTTTGGCAAATAAAGTAATTTGTTCTAAAATTGAGAAAATGAACTCATGTAAGTATTCGAAAACTTCCAATAAACAGTTTATATTTAATGCAAACATGAAATTAATGGAACAATTAATATTTCTTTGGGTATTGTTTAGCGAAAATTATACTTTTTATGCATTTGCCATGGACTCAACTAATTTTTTCGTAAAAGAGTGCTCCCTTTTTTTTCTACTCGTGCACAGGAATTGCTTTAATTAAGAGTTTTCTAACAAATATCATGTTTCTTTGTTCTTTTCTCAAACTTCCTCCATATGTGTTCGAAAGTATATAAGTTCGAAGAATATGGAGGAGTTCTGATAACCTCAGCTGTGTAATAACCACAAGCCAACATTTAGGGAGGATTCAGGATTGTTATCATAATAAAACCTTTTTTTTTGGGGGGGGGAAGATGCTTTCATTAAAAATATTTATTCTTTTATATTGATCCATATTTTTTTTATAAAAACTAAACTTCATCCTACACTCAACGCAACATCCCAAACCATTATACACCTACACCCCGTGCTCAACAATAGACAATTGGTTTTTCAGATTCACCCCTTTGTTCAAGTTTCGCCACAGAGTAATCCTTCCATCGGGCTTTAAACATACTAGATTTTTCCTCGTCTGCAAATATAACATTTTTCCAATGTGATTGTGCTAGCAAGCCGGCATCTATCATCAAACTATCGCTTCAAGAATCGTCATCGTTTCGTCCAAGCCCTTGGTGGCAGTTGTTGGACCGGTTTCTGCCCTCTTCGCTGCTGGGAGTTCAAGGGTGAAGGTCGGGCTTCGGCCTGGCTCTTCACCGATTGCCTCTTCACCGACTGCGTCTTCACCTACCACCTCGCTGGAACATGCACGTTTAACTCTCCTGAAAAGTCCGATGATGTTTCCTGATTTATAGAAAGCCAACTGTAGTTTTTCTTATTGAATATATTCATTCTACATGCAGTTTCTGAAAATTCATCCTGGATTGCATGATATTTTTTAAGCAAGAATCATGAACGATCTCATTGTGCAATTTAAGACTCATCCATTGTCTATCGCCTCGTGGTGCACTGCTCCAAATTAATTCACTGGTAGAAGCTTCAAAATCAGAAGAAATTTCAAGACAAGTTTATTGCTGCTCTACATATATTTTCGATTCCATGATTTTAGTGATTTATAGAAAGCGATGCAAGAGGATTGTGATATTAAAGTGTATCGTTAAACGAGTGGACGTTCTGTATTTATAGTAGGACTATAGTTATGATCTGATTATTTAATTTTCTTGTTTTATTTGTGTGAGTTCAGCAGTAAAATTTTTGATAGGAAAAATAAATAGAGTAAATTGTAGATGATTAACTTGTATTTTCTTCTTCAACTATCACAACGTCTGGGGTAAGTACTTTATTTTGCTATCCTCTGTAGGTCACATATTTTATCCCTATCATTCGGGTTATTGCGGAAACAATGTGATGTACTCTTAATCACATGTCTTAATCCTAAATTAATATTCAAAATTTTGGTTATCACTTGTACACCAGAATAATTATAATTAATATTTCTCATAACCTACAGAAATTAACACAATTTTAATTACATAAGAAATTAAAATATATTTAAGTATTTTTACTATATATAAAATATTTTTTACTACAGTGATCAATGCATTCTTACCACGGATTTTGGGAATTCCAGACGTATTTTTATAGTTTTCTTGTCAACGAAGAATTTCCTTCCTATTAACTTCCCAAATTATCCATATGCTGTAAAAGTTTCAGGGTTGATTGTTATTGCAAACCATTGTTGTAAATCCTTTGCAAGGATTGAGGTTATAATTTTCTAGTCTTTTCTAATTTTTCGTGGGATTCTTCTCCGATACCTTGGTGTTATCTTGGAGTACGGTCTAGACTTCAATGTATCTTCAACAGCTCAGCGCAGTTCCATCGTTTTATAACCCCAAAGCTAGTTGAGTGCTTTACAAAGATTTTTGGGATATTTTGTATAATTTTACCACCTTTAAAATAATGAATAATTAAATTTCTGACAAATCTTATCATTAATTTGTAGCATCCTATCATGCTTATTTCAAATACGGAATTGCTAACATATTTTTCTAAACGAGTCGTAATTTCCAAGCGCAGATGATAATTCTTACGACATATTTTCATTTAAAACAAAAACTTATGACAAGGAACGTCGTTTATCAAAACACCTCAGTTTAAGTTTGGAGTATCGGAATTATTATTTAAGTTAATGATTAAAACATTTTGAATAAACTATTTTATATTACAAGGTATGTTTTTAAGGT
Source organism: Stegodyphus mimosarum (assembly GCA_000611955.2). NCBI lineage: Eukaryota > Metazoa > Arthropoda > Arachnida > Araneae > Eresidae > Stegodyphus > Stegodyphus mimosarum. The sequence continues at coordinate 403,707 of KK118223.1, read as the reverse complement.
TGTCTGATTGTAACAACAATTTTCCGCCAAAAAACGTTCTTAAGTTAGAAAAAAACATATGAAAGGAGTAACTTTAGTGTGGGAAGTAATCACCATCCAAAACTATGATTTTCTGCCAACGTTTGGGTAGTTTTTCAAAACCTTCGACACAAAAACTTGGTGGCAGAGAATCCAAAAGCAAATCAACCTCATTTCGGACGTCCTGGGCAGAATGGAAGAAAGCGCCAGCAAGAATTAGCTGTAGGTGTGAAAAATGGTAGAAGTCCGAAGGAGCGATGTCGTTGCTGTACGATGAGTGTGTCAAAAGATGGCAGAGAGTCCAGCCTACGAATGCAGACACATGGGGTCTTGCATTATCTTGATGGAATATTATTTTTTTGCTCCAGAACTCAGTTCAAAGTTTTTCCTTGATAGTAGCGTCAACACGAATTAGCATCTCGCTGTACACCTTGTAGAGACATTAGGTATTTATTTGGAGGCAGCTAAGATGAAAAATGAGCTACGCCTTCGCCGGGAATCGAACCACGGACCTCTCGGTTACGCGTCGAGCATGCAGACCACTACACCACGAAGGCATGCGAAGAAAGCAGGAGAAATACCTTATAACCTTACTGTCGACGGCTTTACTTTTTTCAGATACTCTTTGTGGATAATACGACAGTAATCCCACCAGATACAAAGCATGTTCTTTTTGTTAATCAATTTGGGAACTGTGACGTTGCCGATGGGCTCACCGGGCGCAGACCAACTCCCTTTTTTACGTGTGTTGTTGAAGTAAATTCACGCTTCATTATAAGTGACGATCCGGTCCAGAATTTTGTCCAGGTTTTAATTTCGAATTTTGTTTTACTTATTTTTTACTTTGTGCGAGCTTTACGAAATTTTGATGAAGAAACTCAGCAATACGAAAGCAAAGTTCTGCCACTCGGCAAAATATAAGATATTTGTCTTTCCAATTTAATCACCAAACTCAGCGATTTAAAAGAAATATGTAGTCACTGCCCGAAATAAGTTATTTTTATCTTCCACGCGCCAGTGTGTTGCAGTTCGGAAAAGTGTAAGATATTTAATTTTGCTTTCCAGTTTAATCTTCCTATTATTGATTAACAAAGTGAGTGATTTAAAAAGAATAGACGCAGTTCTTCATGCCTGTTATAAGGTACTCTGTAATAACGGTACTCAGTTGCTTCAAAATAGGTATTTCAAGGCAGCAGCTGTAGTTCCTGTGGTTACGAATCGAATCGGGCGGCGAAAAGTAACCTTGAATTTCCTATTTTAAATAACTGACTGTAGCTGGAATCTTGAAATGACGCTAGCTGGTTTCATTAAATTAAATTTATATATGTAAGATAAAAAATATGTAAATCAGCTTTATAAATTAATTTAGTAATAGTTTCTTAATTCCTCGTTTTTAATTTGGGTATTTCCTCTTTATTCTAAGGAAAAATAATAACGTTTCTGGACTACGTCACTTCTAGAACAATCTATGTCTCTTCGCTTGGCTTGCGTAACACCGATGACGTGGCTGATTCGGAACGTACACTCAGAATTTTGAGAACTGAAACTTTTCTAACTAAAACCTTGCTCTCGGCGATCTTCCAGATTGCATAAATGCGCACTTTTAGCTTCAGCCTATGTGCTGCTTGGACGCAGTGTCGCTTCGCTCACTTCCTGTCGCAACAGTATCAAAAATATAGATGTTCTGGAAGTGGGCATGATTAGAGTTCCAAATAAAATGTGTCCACAAATCTGAATTTAAATTAAAATGGAATTTAATCCGGCTCGACTTCTTCCTCTTCAATATGAGTCGACGCTCTAAGCATCAAGTATCTACGCCAAACAACATTGCTACGCTTCTACGTCTCAGTGTATTTTAGAAGTACTGATGTACGAACATCAGTACTTCTAAAATTTACTTTCATTGCATTTTTAGTCGACAGGACTCGAAATGCTACATAAGTGCTTCTAAAATTTCTTTCATTACATACATGTATATACGTGTGTGTGTAAGATAAAAAATGTGACAATCAAAATTATAATTTAAAAACCCTCTTAATGGTTCATTTTTAATTTGGGTACTTCCTCTGTAGTAATAACTTTCTCGAAACTGCGTCAAATCTGAAAACTATTTCCGCATTATGTCACCTTAAACTTCTGCGTTGCATATAAGTTTTAGCCAATCAGATTAACGAAAAATTTTATTAGATACCCTTCCAATCCAATGATCCTTCCTCTTCCTCTGCCTATGCTTGATAGCTAAAGGATGTTTCTTGCTCGGCTGCTTCTGGTAAAAAATGTAATGCATCGTCATCAAAATTGTGGGGTGCAGATTGACCCCGTTGTGATGTGGCATGCCATAGGACAATCAACAAGTAATAAACAGATACAAAAAGTTAAAGTTAAGCACGGAGAGGAAAATGCTAATTTCTGGAAGCCAGTCAGAATTGAAGAGGATGCAATTCGCTGCAGAGGTAGATGGAAGTATGCAGATATGTTAGATAACAGACAATCGCGCTTTCATGTCAAGAAATATGCAAAACAGGCAGTCTTATAAGAAGCCAGCTTTATCAAGGGTTACAGAAGTTGATTGTAAGTGCTGATAGAAGGTGTTTAAAACTTTCGTACAATTTGTTTTCGAGACATACCTGTTTCTATGACTTCCAGAAGACGAATGGAAGATTCTGAGCGCTGGCGTGTTGTGGGGCGCATTGAAGCAGACAGTCGATCACGGATGTTGCTCTTTTCTTCGGCTTTTTATGGAAACAATTCCAAACCAAACAGACAGTTGTTCGAAGGCCCGTAGTCGGTCTCCCAAAGGTTACAAACCCCACGGAAGATCGATATATTGCTGTTGTAGCCAAGCGGAATCGCAGAGTGACTTCACTCGTGTGACATGTATGATTACAGCGTCCATTGGTAAGGCGATATCTGCGGCTACTGTACGAAGATTACATACGAGTGGACTGTACGCCCGGGTACCTCGAGTTTGTGTTACTCTGTCCGTCCAATCAAGAGGGGCACGATTACAGTGATGCCGGGAACATGTCAATTGGAATGTGTGTGACTGGGACAATGTTATGTTTACTGATGAATCAAGATTTACTCTGGAGCCAGATGACAAGCGTATAAGGATATGGCGTTATCCTTATATCCTTATATCCGTATTATATCCGCGTTATCCTTATATCCGTATAAGGATATATCGTTATCCTTGAGCAGAGATTTCATTAGGACATCGCACCGACCTGCACATCTTTAAGCGGAGCCCTTTGACGGCTCTCCGGTATCGAGATGATGTTCTAGAACCCATTGTGAGATTGTACGCTGCAACAGTTGGCCCGACTTTTGTTTTAATGGACGATAACGCACGTCCCCCTAGAGCTGACATTGTCGATGACTACCTGGAGAGTGAAGAGATTGCGCGTATGGCGTGGCCAGCATATTCGCCCGACCTTAATCCCATTGAAAATCTTTGGGATGCTCTCGGCCGTGCTGTATTTTCACGTTTTCCACCTCGAGCTACTCTTATTGAACTGGAAACTGCTCTACAAGAAGAATGGCGATTGCTTCATTCTGCGGTGGTTGCCCACCTAATTGAAAGCATGGTCACTAGGTGTAAGCTTTGTATACAGATGAGGGGGGGATTACATATCCTATTAATGTCCTTTTTTTATTTTATGCTGTCTATTTTCACTTTATACATAATTCTGTTTAAGCCTCCAGTATTTCATTATCCGATAACTTACAAAATTTTAATATTGTTATCATTTCTATATATAATTATTGATTTTGTTTTATGCATAAATATATATGCTACTTTCCTGCCGAATTTTGTGTAAATCAAAGCGGTATTTGTTGACGTTTTTGCATTTTACATCTTCGTGCTTAACTTTTGGAAGTGAGTGTATTTCGATTATCAAGTAATGCTGTGATTCTTCAAGAGGTCGCCTCGTCTATTACGCAATTGGTATTTTCAGCGACCTCCTAACTTCAATCCATTCGCGACTGCAAAATAATATCTTCTCTAGTCAAGCACTCACATCATGTCAAATTACTGCAAGGACCTAAATTATATTACTACATATATATATTATCTTTTTATAACAGCTGTTTTAGGAAATTGGGAGTTTAGGTGACTATTCTTACAAATATTACCCTTCTGATGTCCTTAATTACCTGTTTTCTTCTTTTCCAATGATGTTAGTTCAGTTATTCATATTGCTTTATTTCTATTCGTAATACTAATTTAATTTACACTACCAGGTACAGGTGCAAGTAAAAGTTTGGAGGACACCAGGGATGTACCATAGGTCAACTGGTAGTGCCTTCCTATACTAACTCCCTTTAAAAAAAAAAAAGAGAGAGAGAGAGAGAAAGAGAAAAAACTGCCAGCTTTATAAAAATTTACAAAGCACGGTTGAGGGAATGGGCAACTGAAGCTTTCCAAAGGATATAGAGTTTGTCTATTATGGTACACCGTGCAATCCCACCGTACACCCTGCAAAAATAAAGATTTAGGACACACAGAGGTGGCAATATACTTTCAATGCAATTTGAAATTGACAAATTAAATCGAACATCTGTTTTGGTGTAACAAAAATAACAGATAAACGTAATGAGATAGATATAATAAGTATGTAGAGACATTAGGTATTTTTTGAAAGCAGGAGACGTGAAAAATGAGCAGTACCCTCGCCGGGACTCGAACAACGGACCTCTCGAATACGCGCCGAGTGTGCTGACCAATGCACCACGAAGGCATGCTAAGAAGGCGGGAGAAATACTTTATGAGTACTGGGAACACAATGCTATAATGAACTGTAAGAATAACAGTAAAGAGTTGTCCACGGGATTATTGCCAGTTTATTAAGTTGACAAGTGGAATCATTTTGAACATACTCACAGGATGTAAAAGTTCCTTAAATTTATGCAGTGTGAGAACTTATGTTTGCCAAGGGCTGTAAGAGGAGAGTTGTTGCATATTTTTTTGAAACTTCGGATGCTGATGTTTATCTCAAGTATAAACCTTTGGAATGCCAGGAGATCAGCTTTTGGGAATTGTATGTGATTAACCTCAGTTAAGGGGCTTGAGAAAGTATAATGTTTAGAAGTTACTTGTTCTCCCACATATGCAGATGTTGGAATTCGCTATAATTTACGTTGCCAAGGGAACTCATGGATCATCCTACAAAAAGGTTGGTGGTACTGTCTCGCGGTTCATATGTCTAGCATTAGACGATACATCAAGTAACATTGTAAGATATTGTTGCCGTTCTGGCTCAGGACATAATTACATAATTTGCATAATTATTACATTATGTCAGATACTCAGATTATTACTTTGCGGCAGAACATACACTTACGATAGGACGGATTCGGTATACAAAGACAATACAGATTTTATAGAAATTTACAAACGTACGTTGCGCGACATCAGTACAGAGTACAGACAGTAGTAAAGAGACTCACGCTCACTAATAAATTTCTGAGAAATTCAGATAAGTTATGAAAAAAGTACTTTCTATTAATTGTAACTCTGGGAGTTGTTCTGGGTATATTACAGTTGACTATAGTTATAATGGTTTTAATATCCTGTAAGATAAATTGTTACTGTAGTTATATGATTTTAATATCCTGTAAGATAAATTGTTACTGTAGTTATATGATTTTAATATCCTGTAAGATAAATTGTTACTGTAGTTATATGGTTTTGATATCTTGTAAGATAAATTGTTATTGTAGTTATATTATTTTAATATCCTGTACATTTGAAAAGTGAGAAAATATATAGCGTAATTCTATAAAAATGTTTATTTTGTGATTAGGTATATCATGAATTATATACATTTTTATTTAAATCAATTCGATTCAAAAGTAAAACAAATATTATTCATAAGAACTACATCTATTGCTTTTCAGTAGCCTATTTATCCTTTAAATAAGTGGTGTCAAACTGGCCGTTCTGAAACCATGGTTCCCGTGTGTTACAGACGGTACTTACACATTGTTAGAACGATTTCGGGGCCTTTTAACTAATGTTTAGAATAGAGAATTTTTTTTTCAATATTCGTTTCATAACCATTTTACTCGACTGTAAGTCTAAGTTATCGTATAAAGAATACAAGGCTTTTTCGTAAAATTTCCAGGGTTATTGATTTCCAGTTCTCTTCTGCTACTTACTACAGTCCATCCGTCGTGGGAGGGGGGGTGCGATTAGAAAGAGCTCTTTTCGAGAGATCAAAGGCACCGTCCTCAGGTGAAACGTCGGACGATTTCGCAGGAATACGTTGAAAAGATATGTACAGTCTTCCCTTTATTTTATTTATTTATTAGTCCAAAGGGATTTAGTCCCGAAGGACTATTACTTTCGTTTTGCGATTTTGCGTCGAATCACTCTGAATGCCCGTTTTACTTTTCAAATTGTTGCCACTAAATGTTATCGCTCTGCATTAAATTTTAAAAAATGAAAAATCTGCATAAATGTATGCATGTTTCTCGCATTGTGATAAAACCTAGAGCCATCGAATTTTGAATGACGTAATCCTACTGCGAATATGGGCATCTGGAAGCCCTAATTTTGAATTTGCTTTATTATCGATTTTATGTTTTGTAACATTTCAACGAATTTCTGATTAACAAACTAAATGATTTCAAAGCGAGCAATGGCAACACTGTACGGAAAAAGAAAAACATTTTTATCTCTAGCGCACGAGACTTACGGAAATTCTAAAGATATGCTCATTTTAACCCTTTCGTGGGCCTTGGGAAGATTACTTCCCACCGACATGATCCTGTTAAATACGCCTGTGGGAAGCGCAAAACCCACTGTAATATATTGACTTTGCTATAATAACGTTGGGAACACTAATTCCCACTTCAGTATCATGCTGCGATCTGTATTCAGTCGATTGAAACAGGATTAGCAAGCACATTTGTATTGAAAGTTCGAACACGTTGTTTACTAAAACACCTGTTTTGATTTGACATTTGCATTGCTATACGATTCTACTGCAAATGTAAGCAAAACACTGTTTTTATTATAATGTTTTCTTATTTTGTATATTTCTGCAATAACTATCTAATATTGAATAATAAATAATGGGTGAAAAGTGAAAATGCTATTGCATCGTGTATGAAAGCCACGTGTAGTATGCATGTTGGAAAAAATTGAATATTTAGTTAAAAAAAAAGTATGTTTATAAGAGATATAAAGAAAATATTGTTTTTATTGTAATTGTATTTACTTATTTCTTACATTTCTACTAATTTTGGGCCAGTAATTATCTAATTTGAATAGTAAATAATAATAGGCCTAACGGTGAAACTGTTATTTTGTTGACTACTGCACATAATGCAGCAATTATTACATCTGTGAATCGGACAAAAAAGGATGGCACTAAAACAGGAGCGACTTGTCCTAAAGCTGTTGCTGTATATAACGATATCATGGGAGGAGTTGATCGCTCCGATCGAAGGAAAGAAAGATACCAAATAGGAAAAAGATCTGTAAGATGGTGTCATCGTATTTATTATTTTCTCATTGATCTTGGCATCGTAAATAGCTTTATACTGTGGCAAGTAAACAAGAGAAACAGAAGTTTAGACCAGCTAACATTCCGTATAGCATCAGCTCGTCATCTAATAGACGGATACTCCTGAAGGAAAAGAAAAGGCCGTCATGCTAGCTTCCAAGCAAAAACGTGTGCAGTTTCTGGATGATGTGCGCTTAGCCAATGTGGGAAATCATATGCCAAAGATAGTTTCCAACTGTAGACGATGTCGTAAATGTAGCACAAAGGCCCAAGAAAAGAGGACCCGTTATATGTGTGCAGAATGTGATGTACCTTCGTGCATTGCAACATGTTTCTTATCTTTTCATGGCAAATAATCGCCATTAAATTGAATTTTCTCTATGACCATAAAAGGTCCCGTGGGAAGTATACTTCTCACTCCTTGAATTTCAATATAAACGAAAAATTTCGCAAAATAAAATATATTTCCTTAAATGCTATTGTTGTTTAATTGATAACAAAGCGTAAAAAGCCGGGAGAAATTCAAAAGAGAAATAAATGGCCCACGAAAGAGTTAAAATGATTTTGCGATATTGATTTTGAACTGAATTTTATGGTTTGAGTACGTAGTACATGATATTTAATAAAAAAAAGGTAGCACACGAAACGTTAAAAAAACGCGCCTTTGGACGTAATTTAAAATCTGAAATCTTTCAGTTTTTTTTTTTTTTTTTTTTTTGAAGAAATGCAGGGATACTCTTTGAAGCATGACTTGTTACTTTGTCTTGGCGAAGTTTCACTCTTTGAAAGTAACTAAGATAAAGAAACGGAATTTCTTCTCCAAGTTTTTCGAAGTAAAACTTTCTCTTGATACTGCGTTCAGTTGATTTTAATATCTTTTATTATTATTATTATTTCCTTGTACGAAGTAAAAGAAGTATAGTAATCGCGAAAAATTTCGGGTATCGTATTTAAACGAAAATATCCATTTTGGCAACTCTCGATTCCATTTGAACAATGGTTTTGTGTTATATCTGTACGTACGGACAGAATAAAGAACTCGTTTTTCCCAAAATGGATTGTGAAATGGATTTAAAATGGATTCAGAAGAGAGTAATTTTCTTGGCGTCTATACGTACATATGCGTCTGGCATAACTCAAAAACGAGTAGCCTCAGAACGTTAAAATTTTGTATATGAGGCTACTATGGTATGTAAATGTGCACCTCTCTTTTGGTTGCAACACACTAAAATCGGCACACTAAAAGTTTATGAATATATATATATATATACCCACTTTGTTACCCGGTTCGATGCGCTAAGAATTTTTTTTTTTCTTATATGTTCGTAAATTGTTCATTTTTTGCTTTAAAAGTTATTTGAAGAATTATGTTGTTCTTATGTTCCGTTTAAGGTTTTTATGCCTTTAGCTAATTTGCATGCAGTAGTTGCAGAATTATCAATAATTTAAAAATTGTTTAAATAGCACTAAGCCTAACGACGCCGCCATTTATTTACATTTGAAACTTAAGAGCGTAGTGAATTAAGTCAGTTTCTGCACCAACTTGAGTTTCGTTTTGCCGAGTGGGACCGAAAGTTTTCTGCTTAGCAAAAATCTGGTTTTCTGCCTAATTTTAATTAATTTAAACTCTAATTTTAACTGTAAAAAAATTGTTTGTTAACAGTTTTTAATTCTATTTGGTGTTTTAAGTCTTTCTGTATTTTACAATTTTTAAGGAAGATATTTTGAGTTTTTATGTGTTTTTTCTTCGTCGCGAAGTGAGAACTGAAGTAATTGAATAACGGATGTATCTCTGATGAATTTCGGGGAAATCAATTTAAATGAAATGCAGCAAAAAGTGCGCATAATTTAATAGGCCGTACAAGGAAATCATGTGGCGATCACGTCAGATTTTTTTTAAATTTCCCATTGTGAAAGATTCTTGCGGCAATCATAAACCCCTTACTAAAGCTTTCTTTATATGGATGAAAGGAGGCTCGTTTTTTTATAATTTTTCTTTTTTTTAGATTTCAAAGGTCGCCTAAAAGTGTTCTTTAATGTCTAATAAGTTTAATAATCACAGCTTAAAGAAATGCAAATTAAAATAAAAGCACTTAATAATTAAACGTTGAGCAGTAGTTTATAGTGGTGCCGATAAACTTTTGAAAAAGCTTCTAACACCGATAAATTATTGAGCCAGCTTCTAACTCACTATTGTATTAAATAGTGAGTTAGAATTAATTTATATTAAATATATTATTTATTATATTAAATAGTGAGTAATCACTATTAATTAATCTCACTATTATATTAAATAGTGAGATTTAATAGTGAGTTTTATTATATTAAATAGTGAGTTGCTAGTTGAGTGGCTCAATAATTTATCGGTGTGTCAGATTTATAGTATCGGTTGCGAGAGACCTGAAAGTCGAACAATTAGTACTGCTAGAGCTGGCAGAAACTTAACTACGTAGCTCGGAAATACTAGAAACAATCTCGCTCTCGAGATTCAGTAACCTTAGAGTAAATACCAGAACAACTAATTTGCATTCTGGGGAGGAATACGGAAAGGAGAAGTTACAGTAAAGACCGAAATCGTAATAACTGGTTAATGAGTGTGACATACTCTACAAATACCATGTAAATATATACATTCAGACTAACATGGAACGTTATATGTATCATCTATACATTTGAAAAGTGAGAAAATATATAACGTAATTCTATAAAAATGTTTATTTTGTGATTAGGTATATCATGAGTTATATGCATTTTTATTTAAATCAGTTCGATTCAAAAGTAAAACAAATACTATTCTTAAGAACTACATCTATTGCTTTTCAGTAACCTAGTATGTTTATCAATAACAAACAGATTAAACTTAAAAGATAAATATCTGTATTTTGCCGAATAGTAAGAGATTCGAAGGAAAAGTGAAACAACGCATGAAGTAATAACGCGTAAAATCGTGTTTCGAGACTAATAGCCATTTTGGGCTAAAATATTAACCTGTCAGAAATTTTCGGATCGTGCGTTCGGCGTGCATAGAATCTGAGTTATATTTCGCTGATTTAAGTAAATTGGTGATGCCACAGCCAGTAGTGAAAAATTATCAATCTTTTGGAAGCTAATATATTTTTACTTTGCCTTCCTTCTGAAAGATCATGTTCTAATTATTTTATTTTAAATAAAGTTAGATAAAGAAATCTAAAAACGTCTAATTGAATAATGAAAATAATGAAAGGCTTAAAACTTACCTCAAAAGAGTATATTAGTATAAATTGCAAAGCGGAGCGGATGAGAAAATTTGAATACTTTAAAGGGGAGAAATCAAGATTACTTTTACAGGAAATCAAAAAAAAATTGCTATCTTTCTGTACGACAAAGTAAAGGGTAAAGAATTTAAACTGAATTGCCGTAATTTCAAATTAAATTATCTGTCAATTGATTAGGAATTAGTACACTGTTCTATTAGTGCACAAAAACAGATCAAATAAACTAGTTCTGTGTCTGAAGTTAACATAAAGGACTGCGATCCTGAGAGAAATCCTTCTAATACAAATTTAGCACTTTTAATCAGATTTCAGTTCAAGAAATCAACGCTTCAAGGAATATGTGTAATGATGTCGTATACAGAAAAATGTTCAAAGTAAATTCAAACGTTCCCAGAATATTTAGTTTGTTGATTATATATGTGGAAATGTTTTCTGCACAAAAATTTCTTAATGAAGTGTAACATGGATAGTTAAATTAAACATTGCACTATTTAAAAAAATTTTTCAGTATGATACTTGTCAATTCTGTTGTCAAAATGAAACAGAATTCTCTCTCGTGTTTTTATTTCCTTGTACAGCGTAAAAGAAGTATGGTAATCCCGAAATTTTTCGGGTGTTATATTTCAACAAAAATATCCATTTTGACCGCTATCGAATACAATTTAACGATGTTTTTGCATCACATCTGAACGCAAGAACAGAATAAAGGACTATTTTTCCCAAAACGGTTTACAAAAGGGAATTAAAATGGAAAAAAAAATCCCTTTTGAATCCATTATCAAAAGGGATTTTTTTGTGGCGTCTGTACTCACATATGAATGTATCTCGTATAACTGAAAAACAAGTAGCCTCAGAACGTTGAAATTTTGTATCTAGGACTGCAATAAAATGTAGTTGTGCACCTCCCTTTTTGTTTGCAATCGACCGCACCAAAAGTGTGTATATATTACATATTCTAAATAAAAGTTATTAGAGAAATAAAAATAAACAAATGTTACTAAATTATAATTTATTGATTTATCTAATTATAAATTGTTGGTATATATATATATACCCACTCTGTTACTCGGCTCCGTGAGTTCAGTTTTTTTATTCTTACATGTTGGTAAATTGTGCAATTTTTGCTATACAAATGATTGAATTTGTAAGGTTTTAGTTTAAACTAACAAAGTTTTATTTTAATTTGCCTTTTCCTATCTGTTCTTTTTCCAACTTCCCGTTAGAATGAGCGCGCGTTTCAGCTTTATGGTAATTTGAAGTGGAGCCAAGTTTCTATTTAAACGGTAGGTAGGAACCTCTCAGTGTGAGAGAGCTTTTAGTCTCAGACCACAGCTATTCTGTTCAACGTTCGCCTGACTAGCCAGTATTTAAATTCTAAGCAGTAGCGCTGTTACGCTATTACTTATTGAAGTAAATCTAAGTGCGTTAGTATTAGTTAAATCTTGCTACGCACCCTTTAGCTTAGAGGCCAGCCTCCCGTTCATAGCTCTGTGCGCAACGACTACTTAATTTTTATTTAAGTTTAGTTCAAATAATTTGATTGTTCAGTTTAGACCCAAGTACGGTCGTTATTTTCTGTATCCCTCCCGAGTTGGGAAGTGGCTGTATATAATTGTGGTTTAATAAAAGAGGATTTTAAATCCTTCTTTAGTGCAGTTCTTCTACCACTTAACCACAGCTTTCTACCACAGAACATAGCTGCATTCAGCTCCCTGTTCAAGGTCAGCACTCAAAGTATTGCACGAATATGTTCGCCAAGAATATACACCGAACACTCAGTCCTGACAAATTATATTGTTCTAATCTTCTGGTTAAGGTTTTTATGCCTTTAGTTAATCAGCAATTACAGCAATAGCTGTAGAATTATCAACAATTTAAAAGTTGTTTAAATGCAGCTAAGCCTAATTTTTTCTACAGCAGCCATATTTGTTTGCATTTGAAACTTAGCAGAATATTGAATTAAGTCAGTTTCTGCACCTTCAGCGTGCTTTTGCCGAGTGGGACCAAAAGTTAACTTTCAGTTTTGTGCACCGAAAAAATCTTAAATCCCCCTTTCAACACGCAATTATCGCTGCGGGATTCCTCGTACAGGTAAAGCGTTGTTTGAAAGGATTTTCCTGTCCATTCAAGTGGACTTCTTATTCATCTCTGGACATTTAAACCTACTCGGTTCTCCTTCGTATCTTTAGCTAATGCTCATTCTGATTTATTTCAGTTTCTCTGAACTATGATGTGGAGGTAATTGCTTTTATTAACAAAGGTACTCCATAAGCCTTCGCCTTGGTCCTTGGTCCGAAAAAATCTGCCTTCTTGACCGCTGGCCAAATTGCTTCTTTGTGCGTAGAAAATCTAATTTTAATTGTAAAAATTATATTTTTAATTATTTTAACTGTATTTGGTGTTTTATATTTTTCAATTTTTAGTAAAGATAGTTTGAGATTTTATGTATTTTGTCTTGTCGCGAAGTGAGAACTGAATTAATTGAATGAGAAATATATCTCTAATGAAATTCGGTGATATAAGTTTAAACGAAATGCAGGAAAAATGCGTATAATTTAATATTCCATACAAGGTATCCATGTGGTCTACCCATCAGATTTCTTTTTCTTCTAACGTCAAATCTCTTAATTATAGCGCGTGTTGAAAATGCTGTTTCTGAGCATTTATATGTTTAGAAGTTCGGCAACAGAAACTGTAACACGTGATTTATAACTTTGTGTGATCTAGAACCTGGTTGGCCTTTATTTAAGACTTTTTCGAATTTACTTACATAAAATGTTTAATTTATCTTCTAATTAATAATAATGTCAGAGTATTAATTTGAAACATTTAGAAATAATACGTAGCATATTCGTAAACATTACTTTTTTGGAGTAAGGGAGTGCTGAAATTCTCTCTTTAGTTCATTTAATGTTGCATCATGTTTAATTTTTACGTAGAGATGTATCAGTTTCATAGTTGCGCCCGTTTCATGTTTGATTTTTACATGGATGAAAACAGCACTTTTCCTCTTTTTCTGCATACATGCATCATTCAATTATTTCTACATATATGCAAGCAGTTAACATCTATATACCATACTTATAACGTAAATACATACTATATAACACTAATAGATAATATCATCTTTATAATTTAAATCCAAAAATACAGTTTATTCAGCCTCTAAATATTGAGAAACATGAATTGTAAGTTTTTGAAATAATGGAAGTTTACTATATAAAAACTTTATATGTATTTTACTTTATGTTTTTTAGTCTCAGTTACACGTTGTCAATAAGTAAAGCTTAAAAAAAATTATTATCGCCAATTCGTCATTACGTGCGCTAAGATGGCGAACCTCATCATTAAATGTGTCGAGATGGCAGACTCAAACGCAATTTTTTTCACGAGAAACTCTTTTTTTCTCCCGTCTACTTCAGACTGCAAGAGTTTTTTTTTTTTTTTAACTGTAGAAAATTGCTTAGTTAATATTTTTTTATGATTCTTATTTTAAAAGGGATGAAAGTTTTTTTTTTATAAATTTAGCTTGTAATTGCATTGTAGATAATAAAAAAAAGTTTTTGAAATGTGAAACAAATTTCACTGCAAAGTTTTGAGCAATGAAATATATGCCAAAATTGAAAAATTGATGCTAATTCTAAAATTAAAAATTAAATTTATATTTATGAAAAATTGCATTTTCTATTGATAGTATTTAATCGCTCAGGTTTCTAAAACGATTTCTATTTATTCCTAAAGCCTACTTAATGCCTGTCCTCTTAAGACTCGGATTTAGGACCCCGGTTTTTGGCATCCTGAAATCATCTTGGGACTTTTCATGACCCTATTTTTGTCTAAAGCCAGTCAGCCAGTTCAGTGGTTCGTGACGCTGACTTACTGTACGGACAGACCTGAGTTCAAATTCCTGAGATAGCTTGAATGTTTGTAAGCGTGTGATATCTGTACGGCAAGAGGGCACTCAAAACACCCGGCGAACCGAAAACCTTTTCGAGAGGTCGGTGGTACTAGAAGAGCACTAGGAGACTCCCGGAGGAGTGCTCTCTTACTGCCTTATGTAAATTGGCGTTTATGAACAGAATATATGATCTAATTTTATGTAGGGGGTTAATTTTGACATTGTAGCTTTACTAATATATTGTATTGGCATGAATCGTGGACATTTTCCATCTTATTATGAAAGGGTCTCGATTAAAAATTGTGCTTGTCCTTGTGGTGTAAGAAATGCTAATTGAGAGCACCTGTTGCTTAGTTGTTCCGCCTTGAAAAATGTTGTACAAAGATTTATCTCTAATATTGTTAAATTTAATACCTTAAGTGATTTATGTAAAAATGTAGTGTCTAAATTAAGATCGTCGAATTTCGTATGTTCATAATTTATATTGTTTGTTTATTCTTTTGTACATGAAAGTCACACGTGTTTTTGTACGTGTAAGTAACATGCGTTTATTTTATATTACAAAGAAGTGTTATTTGTCGGAGGTGGCGGTAGATCTTACCAGTCTTCAAAGAAGTAGTTTAAATTCGTAGTAGTTAATCTTTTTTTTTTGAGTTATTTTAAAGCACTATGGTGGCTGTTCTGTTTGTGGGCCTGGATGGTCCAGTTTTAGTATATAATGTCCCGTTTATAGCTCGACTAAGCCCTGTTAAATCCCTAAAGGTGGTACAGGTAATTTTTATCAGTCATGTTGTATTGGCATATTACTGTAGCAATGAATCGGGCGTGACAGTATGTGCTGTGTATGGGATTAAGTGAGTTGATACTTGTATTTACTGGTAATATGTTTATTATGTGCAATGATGTTATCTAGCGTTATGTGCGTGATGTGATCGTATACATCTAGTGCATTTATTTCTGTGAAGAAACTCATTTTTATCTATGTTGACTCATATATATGGGAACATTTATAATAATATTACTTACTTTATCACCTTCCAGCCCCAGAAGAACTTTGATTTAAGCAATAAGCACTCTAATCAACATTAGAGTGTCTGTAGCTTTCTTTAAACTCCATTCCTCTTGTTGCCACTAAAGGATCGTACTGTTACGAAATGGATAGTCATTTCATATCTAAGATGCATAAGACGAATTTTCTGGCTTATTTCTATTCATCAACTTGTATATGGGCCTTGTAAGTGGGGCCTTAGCGTTTAATTCAGAAGGCAAGTTTTTCGTCCAGCAAGTTAAACTTTATCACAGTTTTCTAAAATGCATGAAAGTCGACTATTAAAGCCGAACTATTTCTAACTAAGCAACTAGCTAAAAAACACACTCACTTCCGAAAGTTAAGCACGGAGAGGAAAATGCTCATTTCCGAAAGCCAATCAGAATTAAAGAGGATGCAATTCGCTGCAGAGGTAGATGAAAGTATGCAAATATGTTAGGTAACAGACAATCGCGCTTTCATGTCAAGAAATATGCAAAAAAGGCAGTCTTATAAGAAGCCAGCTTTATCAAGGGTTACAGAAGTTGATTGTAAGTGCTGATAGAAGGTGTTTAAAACTTTCGTACAATTTGTTTTCGAGACATACCTGTTTCTATGACTTCCAGAAGACGAATGGAAGATTCTGAGCGCTGGCGTGTTGTGGGGCGCATTGAAGCAGGACAGTCGATCGCAGATGTTGCTCTTTTCTTCGGCGTTCATCATTCTGTAATTTCACGTTTATGGAAACAATTCCAAACCACACAGACAGTTGTCCGAAGACCCGTAGCCGGTCGTCCAAGGGTTACAACCCCCGCGGAAGATCGATATATTGCTATTGTAGCCCAGCGGAATCACAGAGCAACTTCCACACGTGTGACATCTATGGTTACAGCGTCTATAGGTAAGGCAATATCTGCAGCTACTGTACGCCGAAGATTACATATGAGTGGACTGTAAGCCCGGGTGCCTCGAGTTTGTGTTTCTCTATGCGTCCAATCAAGAGGGGCACGATTACAGTGCTGTCGGGAACATGTCAATTGGAATGTGTCTGACTGGGGCAATGTCATGTTTACTGATGAGTAAGGATTTGCTCTGGAGCCAGATGACAAGATGATATGGCGTGAACAACGAACACGCCATCAATCCCAAAACATCACCGAACATCACGCATTCCGACGCGGAAGCATTATGGTGTGGGCAGGGATTTCATTAGGACACCGCACCGAACTGCACATCTTTAAACGAGGTTCTTTGACGGCTGTCCGGTATCAAGATGAAGTCCTAGAACCCATTGTGAGATTGTACGCTGCAGCAGTTGGCTGCTTTTGTTTTAAAGCACAATAACGCACGTCCCCGTAGAGCTGACATCGCCGATGACTACCTGGAGAGTGAAGGGATTGCGCGTATGGCGTGGCCAGATTATTCGCCCGACCGTAATCCCATTGAAAATCTTTGGGATGCTCTCGACCGTGCCGTATCTTCACGTTTCCCACCTCTAGCCACTCTTATTGAGCTGGAAACTGCTCTACAAGAAGAATGGCGATTGCTTAGTTCTGCGGCGGTTGACCACCTAATTGAAAGCATGGCCATAAGGTGTAAACTTTGTACACAGATGAGGTGGGATCACATACCCTATTAATGTCCTTTTTTCATTTTATGCTGTTTATTTTCACTTTATACATAATTCTGTTTAAGTCTGCAGTATGTCATTATCTGATAACTTACAAAAATTTAATATTGTTTTCATTTCTGTATGTAATGATTGATTTTGTTTTATACATAAAGAGATATGCTACTTTCCTGCAAAAATTTGTGTCAATTAAAGCAGTATTTGTTGATTTTTTTGCATTTTACATCTTCGTGCTTAACTTTTGGAAGCGAGTGTATTTTAAAATAAGATTATTTCGCCTCTGCAAATGGAACTGCCTTATATTGTCATCCCCGAGTACGATCCAATCCAGGATCCATCAGAAAATTATTGGTTTGGTTTGTTAGTCATGGCAAAGCACTCGCTGTCTATCTGCCTAAGAGGAAGGATGCTTTCGTGGAGAACGTTTTAAGGGAAACTAGCTCGTATACACGTAGCTTAGGAAAAACCACGAAAACGCGCATACAGGCAGCCTGTTCATCGGGATTCGAGCGCCTGATCGAATGGCCAATGTTCAGCGATTATAGCGCTCGGCCGCTAGTAGTGGGCTGTTATTAAGATGTATATTTTGTTTAAAGGATGGTATCTGGTTCACAAGTTTAATCGAATTATCTTTACAGCACGTAATATGGTGTTTGTTCAAAACATGTCCCTGCTGTCATGACTGCAATATGTGACAAACCAAAATGCCTTGGGAGACCTTGAAGAACATCGTATAGAACAGGATATTGTTATGCTGGAGGTCCGTCATCAAGAAATTGCAGCAACATGTGTTGCAGTCCCCGTGGCATAGTAACCAAAGTTGTTGGAGCAACTGCTCGTCGTTGTGCAATGTGTCTGGGCACTGATGGACACCTGTCTGACACTTTGAGCGGTCTAAGTAATTATACAGGAAGATTGTAGTAAACTTAACCGAACCTATGATTTCACAATAAATTGTTTGCTTTTTATTTTAAAGTCATTTTTCTAACAGACTGTGTATTGAAACTCATACGGTTACGGTTTTCTTTCTCTCGATTTATACTAAACCGCTTGCCCATCAAATCTGCTAAATTCTCTGGACTGAGTGAAGACGTGATGTAACAACGCATACAGAGATAATGGAAATGAATATTTTAACTGCCACTTAATATAAAATGCTAGGTATTTATTCCAGTTTTATAATGAATTTTTATCACAAAGTAATTTTATTGGGGGAGATTTTTGTTTAATCGGAAGAAACGAATTTTATCAATGAAATAAAGAAAGTTTGTTAAAATGGTTAAACACTGTGACTTATTAGTGCAGTTATTTTAAGAATTTCAAGTAAATAATTTCTAACAAACTCCTCAAAAGAACAATTGGCATGTTTTTAAATTTATTTTCTATATTAACCGAACTTCTGATTATCTGGTGCGATTACGGTCCTGGTTAAATCAGCAATCTGTATAGGACCGCAATCTGTATAGGTTCTACTGTACTACTATTATATCCCCTGCTATGGCTCCTCCTATCTCACTCATTTTGGTTAAATTTCTAACAAACTCCTATATTACCTGATTTATTGATTACCCAGTTTACCTGATTTTACACCAATTTTGAGAGAGAGCATCCTGCGGGGGGGATCCGGGGGTCTCCCATCCCTCTCCACTCCCACCAAGTCCCCACGAGAGAACTTTCGGCTTGCCGTATATTTGTAGTGCCGCCATGCCGCACCGGTACTATACATTTAGAAACAACTATGTCTTCGGAATTCGAACCCGGGCTCTTCGGTACTGTAGTAAGCTACCGTAACTACTATACCGTCTAGACGACTTAACCATTTTTATTGGGACCAAATAGTAGGAGATAGAATAACCATGGAATGTGCCTTAACAAATAAATATAAGTGGATAGAATTAGAATAACAATAACCGAATACTATCGATATTTTAAGACTAATTTTCCTTAATCTCCCAGCCTTTCGTTAAAATATTTCTACATACTGTAAGGTTTATTATACATTTTCTAACAGTTATTTTAAGTTTTATATCTTTCCTATCTTATTCTAATTTCAGCTTACAATTTCCTGCCAGAATGTGAATTCAGAAACGCAGAGAATGCAAATAAGAATGAGTACTATTTAAGTCGTGACTTAACCGACTTCAGGAGAGAGAGTCTGATTTCCTGACTAACGCGCGTTTCTTTCTGGCCACATCTCTCTTAGTCGTTACTACGGTCGGCCATATCTAGGCTCTTGCTAGGCTTCACCGATTCAATTAATACTTAGGGACCAACTAGTTACATTCTGATAGCTTCGGCTATATTTCTTAAGAGCTTTAGTTAAGTTAATTATAGTTGAATTATTAGTATTTAAATTCAAGCCCGAGTGGCAGCTTTATTGTAAAGTTCCAAGCCGGAACTGATTGCAAATATATTGAATAATAAAGGGTTTAAACCCTTCTCAAGTCTTACGTGTTCTGTTTACACTTAAGCGATTATTCGCTTGTTAAGTGTTCGTGATGTTCGGAGTGAGAACTTAAGGTTTAAAGAGTTGAACCCTAGAGTACATATATATTAAGCCTTGATACATACCAAGAAGAAAATAAACTATGTAGCCCATGTTTAACTATTATTTGCTCGTGATAATTTAATATTAAACATCTTAAACAGTTCTTGAAAGTTCTGTAAGGCAGGTTTAACATAGAGAGGGTGAAAATGCTATGTTACAATCATCGTAATCCGCGCAATTATTCTTGTTATCAGCTTTTAAAAAGTAAATATCACAGAAGAGATTTTTTTTTTAGTCCAAAGGGATTTAGTCCCGAAGGACTATTACTTTCGTTTTGCGATTTTGCGTCGATTCACTCTGAATGCCCGATTCACTTTTCAAATTGTTGCCACTAAATGTTATCGCTCTGCATTAAAGTTTAAAAAATGAAAAATCTGCATAAATGTATGCATGTTATTATTATTAGTCCAAAGGGATTTAGTCCCGAAGGACTATTACTTTCGTTTTGCGATTTTGCGTCGATTCACTCTGAATGCCCGTTTCACTTTTCAAATTGTTGCCACTAAATGTTATCGCTCTGCATTAAATTTTAAAAAATGAAAAATCTGCATAAATGTATGCATGTTTTTTTTTTTTTTTTTTTGACGTAGCTTTCTCTTCAAAAATCGTCTGCGTGCGTTGCACGGGAAAATAAAAAGGAATTTTAATTACAGTTCTAAATAAATAGCCAAATAAATGTGAAATTCGTAACAATATTCTCTAAAACTTTAACGAATTTTTCATTAACAAACTCAAAGATTCCAAAGCCAGCTATACCAACGTTGTACAGAAAAACATTTTTATCTCCAGCGCGTGAGAGCGTGTACCGAAATTTCTAAAGATATGCTCAATTTAAAATTATTTTGCGATATTGCTGTTGAACTGAATTTTATGGTTTAAGTGCGAAGAACATGGTATTTAATAAATAAAGGTAACACACAAAATGTTAAATAAACGTCCCTTTGGACGTAATTTAAAATCTGAAACATTTCAGTTTTTTTTTTTTTTTTTTTGAATTCCTACTTGTTATTTTCAACAACAGGAAAGAAAGACATCAGCCGAGAAAGAACTCGGCTCTTAACAGGAAAAATTCCGAACATTTGCTAATTACGTAATTTTTTTTTAAATAACTATGTAACTTCTTAGCTTTACATCTTTACGTGTGTTGTTTCTCCCTTCTTGGTGTAACTGGAAGCACATCCGGTTCTTAGCTTTACAATATCTTTACATTCCTTAGACAGTTTTCTTTCACGCTGATGACTTGCGGTGATCATTTTTCCAACTTTTAATAATGAGCAAACATAATTTTGTTTTTAAAGGCAGAATCCGGTTAAATTGATCCTGTTTAATCGCGCGTTGAGTGTAATATATATCATGTGTTTAAGCAAGCCGACCTTATGCCCTTTCGTGTTTATTAAATTTGTCTAAGAGATCCTCAATAGCATTAATCGTCTCAATTGACTCAACGTATTTTTTCAGGTAATGTTATTGATTTTTCAGGTCGACCTTTGTCCTCCGCCAGTGAAGGCACCTCGCTTTCCTTTCCCGATCACGACAGTCCTGGCAGTCCTCTGAGGACAACTCCCGCTCATACTTCAGCATTTCGGCCGGTGGGACGCAGGTCGCCCCCCAGGATCGACCCAGATGCTGACACCACCACAGCCTACGGCGGCAGCGAGCAGCGTCGTTGCGGCAGCTGCTGCGGAACTTCGTCCGGCGACGAGCACGACGAGGTGGACGTGACGGACATCAGCAACGACGGTGAGCCCGTTTTTTGCTCCCCCGACGCTCATCGCCGTCGACGAGCTGACGACGGCGGCGGTTCCGGACACCAGCGCCGAGAGCACGGCGGCCCGGAAAACGGTGAGTCTCTGTGTACTTTAAAATGGATTATCGATTGAACCGTTAAGTTGCCGAAAGGTGCATCGATTGAATTACACAACTATCCATAATTTTTAGCCATAAAAATCATAGCAGATGCAAAATCATGCAAAGAAAATTTTAAAATTTTTTGCATATACTTTATAATTCTTTTTTTAATTCTTAGTCGAGTAAAACAATAAAATTAACCGATAACCAAACAAAAATTGCTCAAAGGTATTGTCAAATATTCACAAATTTTTTATATAGCTTTTTTTTAATATACATTTTCGCTAAAGTGTCATAAATTTTGAAAATATTTCATCATTTTGTCGGTTTGTTATTTTAATACTCCTCCAGCATATCGAACCGAACTCGTGTAGACTCATATTAAAAAGGAAGATCCTATGAGGTTGCTTTATTTATAAAAAAAAAAAAAAAAAAAA
>KK118223.1:363335-376970 GCA_000611955.2 Stegodyphus mimosarum | reverse complement strand
CTTTATTATCGATTTTATGTTTTGTAACATTTCAACGAATTTCTGATTAACAAACTAAATGATTTCAAAGCGAGCAATGGCAACACTGTACGGAAAAAAAAACATTTTTATCTCCAGCGCACGAGACTTACGGAAATTCTAAAGATATGTTCATTTTAAAATGATTTTGCGATATTGATTTTGAACTGAATTTTATAGTTTGAGTACGTAGTACATGATATTTAATAAAAAAAAGGTAGCACACGAAACGTTAAAAAAACGCGCCTTTGGACGTAATTTAAAATCTGAAATCTTTCAGATTTTTTTTTTTTTAATCCAAAGGGGCTTTGTCCCTGAAGGACTATTATTTTCGTTTTGGCATCTTGCGTTGATTCGCTATAAAGTCCGGTTCACTTTTCAAACTGTTGCCACCGAACATTATCGCCCTGTGCTTTATTTAAAGAAATTAAATAATGAAGAATCTGCATAAGTGAATACATGTTTCCCGCACTGTGATAAAACACTCGTATCTAGAGCCATCCAATTTTGAATAACGTACGTTTCCACCCGAATATTGGCATCTGAAAGCGCAAATTTGGAATCTGGAATTTGTTTTATTATCTATTTCATATTTTGTAAAACTTTAAGGAATTTTTGATTAACAAACTCAACGATTTCAAAGCGAGCCATGGCAACACTGTACGAAAATAAAAACATTTTTTTTTCTCCAGTGTGCTAGACTCTGTATCAGAAATTCTAAAGATATTATTTAATAAATATTTATAAATTTATTTATTTAATAAATATTTATATAATTATTTTAATAAATGTTGTTTTTGATTAATAAACTCAACGATTTAAAAGCGAGCAATGGCAACACTGTTCGCGGGGGGAGGGGGAACTTTTTATCTGCAGCTTGTGAGACTGTGTATCGGAAATTCTAAAGATATCCTCATTTTTAAATTATTTTGCGATATTGCTGTTGAACTGAATTTTATGGTTTCAATGCAAAGAATATGATATTTAATAAAGAAAAATAACAAAAAACGTTAAAAAACGCCCCTTTGGACGTAATTTAAAATCTGAAACATTTCAGATCTTTTTTTAACCTTTATTATTAAGCATTATTTTCTTCTCACATACGCCATATACAGTACAAAGTCCGAGAGCCGGAATGATCTAAAATCCAGACTTTAAAGCCGCAAACAATTGTTTTTATTGTTGTTGTTGTATGCTTTACGTATACGCATTTGATTTTTTCCTCCTGTACTAAAACATATGGAGAACCCTGATTCTTCATTTCAATTAGCCACTAAATAAAATACCTCATTCTTGAAGTAGAAATCATTTTAGCATAAATATGTGTGATCAATAATTTGGCTCCGTAGATGCGTATCTGCTTGGCATCGAAAATCTCAAACGGAAACATTCTACACAGATACATCGTTGATTTTACACCTACTGGTATGTTTGACCTTCAGACGCCGACCTGGCGAATTATTAATTATTATATAGTCATAGGTCATAGGTCATCATTCTTATAATTGGTAACGACCCGAGGGTCTCTGCTTTCATCACCGCGTTTTTATCAACACGTGACAACTTGCGTAATGACTCATGCAGCGATGTCTAAACAACTGTTTTTTTTTCTATTAGCAACTGAATGACAAAGAATATGGCAACGTTTTATGCTGACATTACGCTTAGCGATGATTACAGATTTCAGTTTAATGCGTTAAGAAATGCTGACGAGGATAAATTTAACAAAAGTTTATTCTCATATGCTAAAAACAGATTTTGTTAATGAAGCCAAAAGATTACATTTAGTGCTATTTGAATTAAGAATAACTGATAAGTTATTCACATAAAACCCAGAACCGGTGTCAGAGATGGTTTGGCCGTACCCCGCGGCAGAATCAAAATTTGTGGAATTTGGAGAAGCACCCAGCGACAAAATTAAGGTATGAAAAATTTTTTATAATTTAGGGAAAGCACTGGAACCCAAAGTTTAGGGGCGGTAAAAATTTAGAACTTTGGGAAGCGTTTTGTAGCAGAATTTAGGAACCGCAGTGGCGTCAGGCAGTATCTGTAGCCGGCCGTCCATTAGCCTTATGTATATGTGGGAGCTTATTTATTCAGGACTAAGATTAGCCTTATGCATGTGCAAGAAATAGACGTTTATGTTATAAATAAATAACTGAATTAATACAATTCAAACTTAATTCAGTACGCAACAGAAGCAAGACAAAATTTAGCGGAACAGCTGTCTTTCGTCGCCAATCTTCATGATACTCTCTTAATGTACAGCGTACGCTATTAAGCTAGGATTTGATACAGCTTATTATATTTTACAGACCGTTAATATTACTGCAATTTTATGAAAATTAAAGCTTGAACTTTCGATTAGGTCGAAAAGAGCTGCAAAAGGATCTACAAAGCGAAAACATGTTTCGATGTCCAGTAAACAAGAAGTGCTGTTTTAGCATAAAATTTGCTGTGTGGAGCCATCGCTAGATCGTTGGGAACATGTAATTTATGGCCAGCTACCATATTGCATGGTGAAGATGATGAAGATGATAGCCACGAATTTTGAGTTTTCGAATATCGCAAACCAAAGGTGAAATTTTCTAATATGGATTTCATAAAGAAATGTGGAGAAACAGTAATAAATGAAGATGATATAACGGAAGTTTTTCATTGCAATGGCAATACCCTAATCGTCAATCAATTACCGGACGGCGAAATCTGTATTCTAAGTCCAGAAAATACTGCTACCGATAGTAAAGAAGGTGTCACAGAGGTTATTGAAAACGAAAAAATTTTGATTGACAATTTAGTCGGAATTCTCGACAGCAATTACAGGACTTGTACAATGGAACTTTGTAACTGAACATGAAATTATGTCAGTTTCTAGAATTAAAGAGGAAGTATTAACACAAAAAACGAAGCAGCTTAAACAACTTATATTAAAAGAAATGCTTAATAAAGTAAACAAATAAATCTTAAGCCTTTTTATATATATTTTTATACCCTTTAGATCATAAATGTTCATTATTTCATAAAGCACGATTTCATATTTTTAATTTTATAATTTCTGCATGCCATGTTACTAGATTTAAGATGATGGTCTAATATCCGGTAAAATCCCAAATCCGGAATTGCCGAAGTCCCGACCAGTCCGGATCTCGGACTTTGTACTGTACAATTGAACAGCAAAATGGCAAAAATTTTAAAAACTGCATAGCAGCGTACGCTTAGCGTTAAGTGTTAGCATACATGTTTTCTTCTTCTTCTTCTTCTTTTTTTTTTTTTTAGTTTATCATATGAGTGTTCTGTTTTCTTAGTAACACTTTGTTTGGCTTTACAAAAAATTTTTTATTATTAACGTTTCGTGTGTTTATTTTATTTATTAAATAATTACGTTCTTGGCGCTTACGCCGCCTAAAATTCGATTCAACATTAAAAACGAAAAATATTTAAAAACAACACATACAGTGACTCCCAAAAGTGTTCGTCCACTTATGATTTTCATTGAAATAGGGCTCTATCCATTCATTAAAAGTAAACTTTCTGAATGAGATTTTAATAATAAGATCTGTAATCTATTCGTAACAAAATTACATGAAATATTTTTTAAAATAGAGCGAAACATTATTTTTAAATTAATAATAAAGAAAAATCAAATACTAAACTAAACCCAATATGAACACAAAAACCAACCCAATATAATTCCAATAGTCAACCCAATACAATTCCATTAATCCATCCAGTACAGACCCAATAACCAATACAGTACAATTCCAAAAATTCTAATAGCCAACCCAATGCAACTTCGATTACCAACAAAGAAACATAAGCGCTAAATTGAAAAGTGAATCGCACATTTTTGTGAAACGACGCAAAACGCCCAAACGAAAGTAATAGTCCTTCGGGAGTACATCCCTTTGGACTAAAAATGACAAAGCATTTTATCTCACAAAAAGTCTTCGTACGCTTCAAAAAAATCTTGACATATTAGTAAATATTTTCATTTTTCGTTAAATTAATATTTAGTAGGATATCCTTTAGCATCCACAGCTTTTAAACGTCTGGGAATAGATTTTACTAGTTTTTTTTGTAATTTCTGTATCAATGTTCATCCATTCTTCCATCATGACTGTTTCGAGTTCGCTTTTCGTTTTGATGTCGTGTTTTCGTACTCTAACCTCCAGTTTTTTCCAAATGTGTTTGTTCTATGGGGTTTAAATCTGGCGACCGAGGTGGTGTTTTCGAAACCTGTGGACAATTATAGAGACACCACAGGCGAACGTTGAGAGCCGTATGCTTAGGATCGTTATCGTGATTAAAAATAAAGTTGTTTCCAATACCCAAATTTTGGGCTGATAATTTTAAATTGTCTCTTAAAATATTTAAATAAAGAGAATGATACATTATGCCATCAATAAATGCCAAATTACCTAGTCCTGATGCTGCCATGCACCCTCACGCGACAACACTTCCACCGTCATGCTTAACTGTTCCCACTAAGTTCTTAGAATGAAGTTCCTCATTTTTCCTTCTCCATACAGTTATTCGACCATCGAAACCAAAAATGATAAATTTGCTTTCGTCAGCAAATAGGACATTTATTCCAGTAAGTTTCGGGTGTATTTATCACTGATTTTGCGCATTAAAGCCTAAGCTTTCTACTTTTTTCACTAACAAAAAATTTTTACGGGAAGAACGCCCATGTAATCCAGCTTCTCGGAGAACTCGTCGAACAATTTCCAGTGAAATTGAAGTAGAAAACTTTTACACTAAATAATCATTCCGAAACCTTTAGTGGAAGCTATAGAATTATCTTTTCAAGTTACTTTAATTTTTGCGAGCATTTAATTTTATTAACTACATTTCATAAATAATATAACTAACTACTATGCCTTTTTTACGTGAACATCTGTCAGTTTCAGATATATCTTTCAATACCATTTTGATTAAATTATAGCAACTTCTGTAGCTATTCTTTTCCATCTAACCACCTTCCTTTTGTTTAACGAACTATAAACAATTATTGCTAAATCTTACGACGTTAAAAGTTTATTAAAATCTTCCGATATATTCATTAAATTAGTAAAACAACCGGCGTTCTCCGAGAAAGCAAGTAGAACAGCTTACTTTCCTCTCGAAGAAGAAAGATGGTGCAGAATATGACGTAGGGATTCCAAAACTAAAAATAAAATCCCATCCAACATTCTATGGAATCATTAACTTTTACCTTCCGATCACGAAATTGGGTTTCCAATCTGGCAAACGTTGCCCTATTTAATCCGTGAAGCTACCCAGCCTTCTGACATAGCCAGATAAAGAGCAAGACCTCTCACTTTTCCTGACATCTAACTCTTTGTCATGAATATTGATGATATCCAAAATCCCGGACACACCATCTTTCGGTTTTTCGGACTGATGGATTTTCCAGAGGAGTCATTGATCTTTCCTTTGGCGGGGAGGGTGTCAAGGTGTACGGGTCTTTCCCGAGTGAACCTGAAGATTATTAATCAAAGTGAAGTTTGTCGTTATAAGTTCACGAAATTGCTTCAGGTCTGAATGGTCCTATTTCCAACAGTGATGTTTTATTTTAACTCGACATTTTTTACAAAATCTTTGGGTAGTTCGTGTAATTAACTCGAAGGTACTCTTTGCTAGCGTTTATTAGCGTTAGGTACAACTGCCTTCCCGTAAGTCTCAAAAATCCAAGAAGCCAAAACATTCGAGATATACAAATATTCTTCTCTCGAAGACAGATAATAAGTGCGACGAAGCGTGTGAATACAGAATTACAAAATATTACTATTTCAGAATGCTTTGGATGAACACGAAAATGTACAACCCATTTTAGAAAAGGTTTTTTTACAATGATGTTTTTTATTAAGATTTTAGTTTTAGATTTGAATCATCTAAATTTCCAACACGCATTTTCGTTTAGAATATCCAAATCCGTCGGTATGTAACACAGATTCAAGGAATGTTTAAGAGAATCCTGACATTTTCTACACAATTAATAAAGAAAAAAATCTGATGATCACCACATAACTTCCTTGTACTGCCTATTGAATTATACACGTTTTTTGCTGCATTTCATTTAAACCTTTTTCCTCGAATTTCATTAGAGATACATTCCTCACCCAATTAATTCATTTTTGACTGCCCGGCAAGGCAAAAATACATAAACACTCAAAACATCTTCTTTAAAAATTGTAAAATACGAAAAAAACCTAAAACGCTAAAGAGTTAAAAACAGTTAAAAAAAGACTTTTACAACTAAAATTAGAGTTTTTATGTAAAAACAAGCAATTCGTCTAAAGGGCTGGAAAACAAAATTTTCGGTGCACAAAATTGAAACTTAAAGTTTGGTCCCAATGGGCAAAAACACACTGAATTTGGTGCACCAACTGACTCATTTCACTATTCTGTTAAGAGTTACAAAGGTAAACAAACGGCAACTTCTTTGGGCTTAGCGCAACATAAACTTTTAAGTTATTGATAATTCTACAAGTACTGCATGCAGATTAACTAAAGGTATAAAAATCTTAACCGAAACATAAAAACAACATAATTCAGTTTTTTTAAAGCAAAAAATGCATGATTTACGAACATTTTAAGAATAAAAAAACTGAGTTCGTCGAACCGAGCAACAGAGTGTGTATATGTTACGGTGAAACACCGAAATCTGAAGAATGTCGACTTTCACCGGTGAATGTCAACATTTACACAGTCGCTTGGTGTATGTCCGAAATATTTTCCAAATACTCTTATTTCTGACTTACACCAGTCAATGTCGACATTCACCATGTTCATCAATGGTGAATGTTGAATATATGAGAATATTATATTTTCTTCTCCGTCATTCAGTCGCGAAAAAACACACATGTACTTAAAACACAATACAATCAAAATGAGAAAGGAAAATAATCGAAGTTAAAAAACTTACTTAATTATACAGTACGTTCTAAATGAGAAAATAAAATAATAGTCATAAAAAACTTACTAAATGTGATTCAAATCTGATTCATTGCGACAACTTAAACTATTATGAGACTTTGAACTGCACGAGAGGCCCCTGCTTTTGCAACTGCATTTATGGGAAACAGCCAGTCGCCTCTCTTTTCGACCTACACCAGAGCATATCTGTGATTGTCGACATACACCGGTGAGGGTCCAAATATACAAGAATGCAATGTTATATTCGATCTTTCACTGACGTATTGGGTGAATGTTGACGTTCTCCGGTGAAAGTCGACATTCTCCAATTTCGGTCTTTCACAGTAACAGAGACATATATATGTATATTTATATGCTTTTGATGAGACCGATTGCAACCGAAAAGGGAGGTGATCAACTACATATGATAGCAGTCCGATGTACAAAATTTCAACATTCTGAGGCTACGTTTTTTAGTTATAAGAGATACATACAGTATGTACAGAAGTCACGGAATACGTATGTACAGAAGTCACGGAAATATTTCTTCTGAATCCATTTTGAATCATAAAATTGATTTAAAATGGATTCAGAATAGTCCATTTAAGAGTTTGGTTAATAAGAGTCTTTTATTCTGCCCTTACGTATAGATGCCAGACAAAAACGTCGTTAAATTGCATTCGTTAGCCGTCAAAATGTATATTTCCGTTAGAATATGATATACGAAATTTTTTGCGATTAAGTACTTTAGTAGAAGGAAGTAAAAATATCTATTTCCGCAACCCGTTCAGTTATAAAAATATATATATATATATATATATAATGATTTCGATGAGCATAGAAGGAGGAATTAGGCTGCAGTGGTCGTAGCTGAGCGTGAAGGCTTACTGATGAAGATAACAAAACATGAACTTGAAGATTTTCCAGTCTTTTCACACATATAAAATCATCTCCATAGACGTTTATCCGATCATAATGAAATCCGATACATTTCTATGATTCAATTTTAATAAGCAAGGAATTACTAGCAAGGTGGAAGCTAGCAGAAAGGAAATTAACTCGCCAGAGTATTTATACCAAACTAGGCGTGACTTTTAAGAGACAAGCTATGACTGGCTAATATTAGTTTTGTTTTGCACTTTTCAAGCAGCGTTACGTAATGTCGAAAGGATCTCAAATTCGGAAGAACAGATGAATTAAGGGGGAGATCACAAAATTTAGAATGTTAATTTTAGGATCGCCAGTTAGTTTTTAAAAGCAGCTATCGTATTTTCTTATATCTTACATATTTATAATGATTTGTGATTGTTGTTTGGGATTATAGATGTCGAAATTCAAAATAGTAAAGCTTGCAGTTATAATCATTTTATTATATTTATTTATTTATTTATTTTAAATAATCATTTTATTACAGTTAAACATTTTGTTGCCCCAAAATTATTTTTGGTATTGTTGCTGTAGGAAGACTGGCAGTAAGTAGCAATTTAGCTTAGCCGAAGTACAGGAATGAAATGCGCGTGTTCTGAACGAAATCGTAATGGTTTCGTGGGATTCGTGGGAACCCCCAAACACTAATAAGCGGCTGATCACTTATTAGTGTTTGGACAAGCAGCGAGAAGAGACGTAAGACTCAAGAAGCGTTAACTACCCTTTATTTCTCAAAATAAATATGACACAATCAGCTCCTAACTCGGAGCGTACAGCAAAGCCTCCACTTGGGCTTGAATTTAAATTAATATGAAATTAAACTAAACGAAGGTTAACTAAAGTTAACTGAAACATATAGCCGAAGCTATCAAGATTCTAAGTAGTTGGCCCCTAAATCTTAATTAAGTCGGCGAAGCCAAACAAGGGCCTAAAGTGCGGCCGAGCGTAGCAATAGCTTAGAGAGACGTAGCCAAAAGGCAAACTCGCGCTAGTCAGGAGCTTCGGCTGTCTAAAGAAATCGGTGAAACATCGTCTTTAATACTACGCTTACTGATTTGCATTAACCGTGTTTCTCTAAATACATTCTGGTAGGAAATTTTAAGCTGAAGCTAGAAGAGATAGGAGAGATGCATAAACTAAATGTTATTAAAATTAGGATAAACGTTACAGGTTAGTTTATTTGAATAGGTTAGTTTCGTTTTCAGTACATTTGATTGGATAATTAATAATGCTCTAAAATTAGTATCGGCTGTTTGCGTTTAATTCCATTTACGTCACCATCATTATGTAAGAGTTATATGATGTGGATTAATCAAGAAATGACGCAGTCCATGAAAAGGTAATTATAAACATTTGCTCTTTTTACAGATAGGGGAAATACCCAAATTAAAATGAAGAATTTAGGGGCTGTTGCAAATTGAAGTCACAATTTTGATTTACATAGTTTTAGCTTATATTCCCCCCTTCGGAAAGTAAAAGGCCTAGCGAAAGAGAAGCTTTTTTGAGAGAAAAATGATTAGAGCAACAAAACAAGAGAAATGCAATAACACCGTTCCTAGTGTTTGGCCAATCAATCGGAAGGTGATTGTGTTTAAATTCTAGTTTACCCTTCTTTTAAAAATATCTTCGCTATCAATTTGCTAAGTTGAAGGCATCTTCTAGTTACAAAGAGGCATCTGATTGAGACATGTAGTTTAAAAACCCAACAGCAAAGGTGGAAAGAAAAAGTGAATAATTACAAATTTTCACCACAGACTGCAAAACATATTACTGCAGTTTCAGAAGCTTAGATGATAATTTAAGTAAATAAATTTGAGTCAGAAGGAAGAAATAATTTTTAAATACATCACACGGTTTATGTTTTAAAATTTTATGCAAATGTACACGTATGAAACTACTTTAGAAAGCAATAAAATCTGCAGCCTCAAAACTTTGGATTGCAGTCTACCTCCCGGAAAAGTTTACCAGTAACATTTCAGAAAGTCGAAGAAATATTTAATAGATTAAAACCTATTAAAATCTTAAAATTGAAAAGAAAATGAGCACTTTGGATGTGCAAACCTTTAACAATCTTAAGTTAAGGAGTTACGAAAGGCTTACGTGTTCAAGAATAAGTGCCCCAAAAATTAAAGATAAATAACATAACATCTTACGTTTAAAATTATCCGTTCAAAATGAAAAATAAACTAAGTAATTTTTTTTGTGGTAATACATCATCATATGTTAACAGTTGTGCATTTATAGTATGAGAAAATTTTAATTATTAGTCCAAAGGGGCAAGTTGCCTAGAAGGACTGTTTATTTTGTTTTGGCATTTTGCGTCGATTCACTAAAAGCGTTGTTTCCCTTCTCAAATTGTTGCCACCAAATATTATCGCTGTGTATTATATTTAAAGGAATTAAATAATGAAGAACTGCATCAATGTATGTATGTTTCTCTCATTGTTATAAAACAACGGTTACCTAGAGCCATCCAATTTTGAATAACGTACGTCTCCAGGCGAATATGGGCATCTGGAAGCCCAAATATGGAATTTGTTTTATTATCTGTTTCATATTTTGTGAAAGCATTTATGAGTTTTTGGTTCAGAAACTCAACGATTTCAAAGCGAACAATGGCAACACTGTACGGAAAAAAAGAAAACATTTTTATCTCCAGCGCGCGAGACTGGGTATCGGAAATTCTAAAGATATGCCCTTTTTTAAATTATTTTATTGCTCCTGAATTGAATTTTATGATTTGAGTGTGAAGAACAGAATATGTAATAAGTAAAGAAAATTTTAAAAAGCGCCCCCTTTCTGCGTAATGTAAAATTTCAAACCCTTCATTCAGAAATTTCATTCAGAATAAGATGAACACTCTGCCACTTTCTTCGGGCTTACAGCAAAGTCTCCACTTGGGCTTACAATCAAAATAAGAAATAAGAGCGTTAGCCGAAGTTAACACAAACCTAACGTAGTTGGCCCTTAAATTTAAACTGGCCGGAGACTATCAAAAGGCACGTAATATACGGCTAAGCTTCTAGACAGACTTAGCCCAAAGGCAAACACTCGCTACTCAGGATTTCTCTCTCTCGCAAAGTAAGTTTTTGAGCAGTGGCGGCTCGTAATAAGCACTGTGGAACTGCAGCACCCCCTGTTTCCACTTATTATTATTTTTAATATTTAATATAATGAGCCCTTTTTTCTTTAATTCTTTCTTTATACTTCTACAATATATAATCCTTAAACTGAATGTCAGTAGCCATCCTCCAGTTTATGAAAAAGGTACGAAAGTTTTTGTATGGAACTGCGCTTCACAAGGTTGTTCTGCGCACAGAGCAGCACTCGAGCCAGGGAGATAAAACAGCACTGTGGCTCTTGCAGTGCCGAAATTCTGGAAAAGTGATTATTTCTTACTCCGCGCGTGTGGTATTTGGCTGTTCTGTGCATGCGCTTTTAGGAAGGAGCGTACGAGGCTGAGAGGGAGAGAGCACTGTCGCTTTTACAGTGCCGAATCTGGAGTGTCGTTGGGAGCTGGTTCTTTTTTTTTACTCCGCGTGTGCTGTGTTTAAAAATCATACACCATATTCTTGGTTAGATTATTTTTCAGCTATTCTATTTGATTCATTTTTTTCGGTTCTTTTATTTTACAGAAAACTTTAACCATGTCCTTGCATCCTCAATTAATAAATTCTGTGACTGTAAGTGAACTTCAAGAGCTTTCGTTTTCATGCGCTTGCAATGCTTTCAATATAGAAAAATTTCCTCGGTTGTCATCCAGAGATCGAGGAGAAAATTATTGATCTCTTCGCGCAAATTAAAACGAGAAGAATGAATTTCATTTTTAAATGAATAAGTAAAGCTTGAACTGTAACAATTTAAGTTAAAGTAATTAAGAAATGTTTAATTTTTCTTTTGTAAAATTTCATGGAAGTTTCAAAATAAATTTTCTTTTTATACCTGTTTGTTTCCCTTTACACAGGTTTAAAACAAAGGTTAAATTTTTTGGGAACAGCACCCCCTTTAATTTTAGCTACGAGCCGCCACTGTTTTTGAGGTATTTTTCAAGCCTTCTTCGCATGCCTTCTCGGTGTGGTCAGCACGCTCGGGGAGTATTCAAGAGGTCCACGATTCGAGTCCCGGCGAGGACATTGCTCATTTTTCACAACTCCTGCTTCGAAATAACCTAATGCCTCTACAAGTTGAACGCTCCTTTAATACTATTTCTTACTCAATTGCATTCAACGCAATTCTAAAACCTCACTCTGGTCGGGAGTTGTAAGTTGAAACGAGGAAAGACAGGAAAGCACAATTAAAATAATTATTATAGAATTAAAATATACCTTACAACTTACATGTGCGAGTCACTTTTCAAATTGTTGCCACCAAATTTCATGGCGATGTATTATTAAAAAAATTAAATAAATAATGAAGTATATAGATGTGTGTATATATATATATCCTGGCATTTTGGAAAAACGATGGCAAAGAGCCAGGGAATTTTTAATACGCGTAGCCCTCCTCTACCAATACGAATATCCGAAGCCCGAAATTTGAATTTCGAATTTATTTTTGATTTATTAGAAGTTTTTTATAAATCCAAAAATTTTTGTTTAATAAACTGGGGGATTTGAAAGCGAGAATGGGCGCCACTACTCGAAATGAAAACTTTTTATCTCCGCCGCGCCGGACTGTTGTCATTCGGCAAAAGGTAAGACGCTTATGATTCAGTTTTAATCCACAAATTCGGCTATTTGAAAGAAATGTGTTGCCGCTGACTCAAACAAGGTACTTGTTATCTCCGTGCACTTGCGTCTTGCCTTTCAGTAAAGCGTAAGAGATTTAACATTCAAATTTAATCTTTCCGACACTGAGTAGCAAACCAAGCGGATGAAAAGCAATAAATGCAGTTCTTAAAATATGTTTCTTACTTTTTAATGGGATTGATTCAAATGAAAATACATTTAAATCAATTTTTATAAAATGACAGTAGCTGGATTTATTAAAATCATTATATACTTTTTCTTTTTGTATGATAACTCTTTTAGGCGGCGAGTGACTAGTTTCAAAGAAATGAGAGAGTACAAAAAAAGTGTGTGTCAACCTCTAACGTTCTATAGAGAGCTCTTAAGATATGTTGTTTTAAAATATTTTGTGAGTTTTCTTTTAAGCAGCGTATATGCATTTAAAGCGATCCTTAATAATAAAGCTAAAAAGACAAAAAGAATATGTGTTAGCATGAGTGAGCCCGAGTTAGATTGATAACGTGCGATGCTGATC
Organism: Stegodyphus mimosarum; assembly: GCA_000611955.2. Lineage (NCBI taxonomy): Eukaryota > Metazoa > Arthropoda > Arachnida > Araneae > Eresidae > Stegodyphus > Stegodyphus mimosarum. Next base: position 363,845 of record KK118223.1, on the reverse strand, counting down.
GTAAAAAGGCTTAAAATTTTCTCTGATGCAGCGTTTAATTCTGAATTCTTTCAAATTTTCTTTCTTTTAATTTCATTAAAAAAAATACAGAGGCACTGAAGAATGAAAAAACGGAAAACTGAAAGAATCAAAATAAAAAGCAATTATGAAATAATTTAGTAGTAGAAAAATTTCGATGTAATAGAAAAAGTTTAGAGAAATTTAGATAGTTATACTATATTAATGAAATTGAACTTGTAAATTAAGAAGTTTCTGCGTAATTATCCTCAGATAAACGAATTCGTAGAGAAAGCAAGATGTAAAATTTATCAGAAAGATTAAATTAGAAAAAAAAATTTTAAAAAAAAAAATCTGAAATGTTTCAGATTTTGAATTACGTCCAAAGGGACGTTTATTTAACATTTTGTGTGTTACCTTTATTTGTTAAATACCATGTTCTTCGCACTTAAACCATAAAATTCAGTTCAACAGCAATATCGCAAAATAATTTTAATTGAGCATATCTTTAGA
>KK118223.1:345942-363144 GCA_000611955.2 Stegodyphus mimosarum | reverse complement strand
ACGATTTTTGAAGAGAAAGCTACGTCAAAAAAAAAAAAATAATAATAACATGCATACATTTATGCAGATTTTTCATTTTTTAAACTTTAATGCAGAGCGATAACATTTAGTGGCAACAATTTGAAAAGTGAATCGGGCATTCAGAGTGAATCGACGCAAAATCGCAAAACGAAAGTAATAGTCCTTCGGGACTAAATCCCTTTGGACTAAAAATGAGGATCTCAATTGATATAAATTACATAACTGAACTGCTATCTTGCAATGAGTTCCATACATTTCACGGAATATATTCTTTTGTAAACTTAAACCGAAGAATTGCTTTAAATAGCTGTACAGTTCCTTAAACTTAACTCAAATTCTTTTGGAAAACGCCTCGTTTATATTCTCTTTAGAATACAAGCGATTCATAAATAAAAATACTTCAACTCTTCATTGCCCGAATTTACACCTCACACTGGAACTTTAATTATTTGTTTCAAAAACAAAATTCCCGAGATACTTTCCCTATTTTGAATTTATCGTTTGCGAAGAAATTTGCAAACAGAACGACAGAATGCGTAACCAAAATGAATTTCTTCGGAACGCCCTTCTCTCTGCACCTCCTCTTTCTCACATGCACCCATACACACGTACGCATGCACTCTTTACTCACCTTCTCTTCCTACTCCGCAATAAAGCGCGGATGAGGCGACTAACATCTTCCCCGTTCCAATTCGTTCGGGTGACTTCATTAACCGCGTAACAAAAGAGTTCCCCGACTCGAAATCGCATTTCAATTCGTAAAACTGTGGAACAAAGGCAAAAGCTTCCGCAGAATTGCTGAATAGGAAGCTTCGACGACATTAAAATGTATGCGGGACAATGCGACAACCGAGTACCTTCCTCACGGAGTTCGAATTTCGAACATGATTTTCGAAAAGTATGATTCAAATTCTCTCCGAAGCCAGCCGCGTTCGACGCGATTATCCAAATGACCAATCTGCGACGACAGCGTTTTGAATAGGTAAATCTTAACTGCGGACAGGATTTCTAACACAAAACTCTTCGAAGCTGTGCGGCAGGCGCAAATAGAACTAAAAATTACAACTTGATTGTGCATAGAACTAAAAGGTGTAGCTACGCTTTTAGGGATATGAATTTTAAAATTATTTCTTAATATTCTGTGCTTTTCATAAATATTCATCGTTTAAGAGTTTTGAATATTATAAAGCTCATAGAATAGGAAGAATAAAAATTAATATCTATCAACTTTTATCTGAAAAATGATAAGCATTTTGATGATTCCTTAGCTTTGAAACAACGGTAGAGATTTGAAACAGCAATGGGATTGATAGATCTTGCCTCACCAATGTTAACATTCTCAATTACGAACGGTATTTTTGCGGTATACGAACATTTTACGGTATTTTTGGCTTCTTAAATGTGGCTCGTTTTGTAATAAAGAGTATTCTGGGTACTTTCTGATTATCCGCGTCCTCATGGACAAAACGCAAATATTTTGGTGACCATTTTTGCCAAACTGATGTCCAAAAGCCAAGAGCCATTTTAAAAATAATTGAATACTAAGAATTACATAAATGAGCAATTAATTTATAAGGTAGCTTATGTTAATTGGTCAGTTTGTAGGGACATTAGGTATTTTTGAAGCAGAAATATTGAAAAAATTCGCAACGCCTTCGCCGGGAATCGAACCACGGACTTCTCGGTTACGCTTCGAGCGTGCTGACCACTACACCACGAAGGCATGCGAAGAAGGCGGGAGAAATACCTTATAAGTTATTATGATGTATACTTTTACTATAAGTTCTGTTCTTCTTATTCTTCACCAAAATGCCAGTTAGCTTTGTGTTGTATGAATCTTTAGTTTATAGCTTCTGGCAACTTGTAATGTTTTTACCCGCTCTACTTAAAAGATATATTTCGGGTTTAGCATTTTGCTAGCCGACGTTTTAAATTACGCCCCAGTAAAATATTTTGAAGTTATTAGCTTCTTTTAGTCTATTTAATGTGTATTCGTAGACTACATTATAAATATTTGGAATTAATTGTCTGTTCTTCTAATTTAAATATCGTAAATAATGGAAGTTTTGTCTGTAACACAAGTTAGGCCTTTATGTTCAACTTAAGAGTAAATAAAAAGGTTATTAAAACCTTCTTCAGTATTTCGTGAATAGCTTGACACGTAGCGATAACTCGATAGTAGTCTCGTACGGTCTTCAGAACTTTAGCTTCAAATTACAACAGAAATCCTACAAGTAAATAAAATTTAAAAAGAAAAAAATATCGGTAATAAAACCCTTATCATCTTAGAAATTTTATAGTATTTTTTTACATTGTTCTTTTCTCCGTGTGCAGAGAGATCTGTTTTATCTAAAAAAATTTAGAGAATTGCACGAATTCGACATCGCGCATAGTTCGGTACTGCACACCAGCTAGTAATAAATAAAGTAAATAGAACCCATAAACGAGATATGACTATCTTTAGACCTATTTTCGATCGGTGTTCTAATGCCTTGCAAGTTTCCATAGCATTTCGATAAAACTCTGTCGCTTGAAAAGCACAACTTCAATGAATGCAAATTTTTGCATTGTGTATTGTTGGGCCAAAAGCCCTATTTCTGTAAACAACGCTTTCTTTTTCGTTAGCGAACGAACTCCTCAATCATATTACAATTCCTAGTAATAATAAATATACTGAATGCAGAAATTATAAGGTATTTCCCCCGCCTTCTTAGCACGTCTTCGCGGTGTAATGGTCAGTACATTCGGTGCGTATTCGAGAGGTCCGTGGTTCTAGTTCCGGCTAGGGCATTGCTCATTTTTCATGATTTCTGCTTCAAAATAACTTGATGTCTCTACAGTGGCACCTGAACTAAAAAAGGGGGTGGATGATGAATATTCACCACCAGGATTTGGCTATTAGGTCCCCTAATCGCCAGTCGCCCTTTGAAAGGGGGAGTATATAAGGTATTTCTCCCACCTTCTTAGCATACCTTCGTGGTGTAATGGTCAGAACACTGGGCGCGTATTCGAGAGATCCGAGATTCGAGCCCCGGCAGTATCGCAAAATAACTTTAAAATGAGCGTATCTTTAGAATTTTCGGTACACGGTCTCGCGCGCTGGATATAAAAATGTTTCTTTTCGTACAGTGTTGCCATTGCTCGCTTTGAAATCGTTGACTTTGTTAGTCAAAATTTCGTTAAAGTTTTACAAAATATGAAATCGGTAATAAATTATTCCAAATTTCAAATTTGGGCTTCCAGATGCCCATATTCGGGTGAAAACTTTCAGTATTCAAAATTGGGTAGCTCTAAGTACCGTTGTTTTATCACAGTGCGAGAAACATACATACATTTATGCAGATTCTGCATTATTTAATTTCTTTAAATATAATACAGTGCTTTAATATTTGATGGCAACAATTTGAAAAGTGAAACAGCGCTTTTAGTGAATGAACGCAAAATGCGAAAATGAAATTAATAGCCTTTCTGGGCTAACGCCCTTTGGGCTAATAATAATTTAGATAGATCAAGGTAAATAACATACAAAAACATTAATTTCTATTTAACAGTAAAGTTATTAAATAAAAAAAAAATAAATAAATAAAATAAAATAAATATAAAAAAAAAATCTGAAAGATTTCAGATTTTAAATTACGTCCAAAGGCGCGTTTTTTTAACGTTTCGTGTGCTACCTTTTTTTATTAAATATCATGTACTACGTACTCAAACCATAAAATTCAGTTCAAAATCAATATCGCAAAATCATTTTAAAATGAACATATCTTTAGAATTTCCGTAAGTCTCGTGCGCTGGAGATAAAAATGTTTTTTTTTTTCCGTACAGTGTTGCCATTGCTCGCTTTGAAATCATTTAGTTTGTTAATCAGAAATTCGTTGAAATGTTACAAAACATAAAATCGATAATAAAGCAAATTTCAAATTCAAAATTAGGGCTTCCAGATGCCCATATTCGCAGTAGGATTACGTCATTCAAAATTCGATGGCTCTAGGTTTTATCACAATGCGAGAAACATGCATACATTTATGCAGATTTTTCATTTTTTAAAATTTAATGCAGAGCGATAACATTTAGTGGCAACAATTTGAAAAGTGAAACGGGCATTCAGAGTGATTCAACGCAAAATCGCAAAACGAAAGTAATAGTCCTTCGGGACTAAATCCCTTTGGACTAAAAATAATAAAGTATTTCAAGTAAATTATGTTTGTTCCAGGGAAAGGAATTTTTTCAATAAAATAAAATGGTTAAAAATAGAATTACAGACCATAACTCTCGGAATGCTGGAGACTCTGATAACGTTAGAGGTCATATGAGCTCACGAAACTGTGACGTCAGTATTATTTAATGCTACATTTCGATTCTTCTCTTGTTACTTTAGTTCAAAAATTTCTGGCAACACTGATCGAGGATATATATAAATATTTCAGAGGTGTGTATGTGAAATAAGGAGATTAGTTTAAATTCATTAAGCCTTCTCCATATACCCCGTGCAATGAAAATGAAGCCATGAAATGTAACGGTATGACGTCACGACTTAATCATGACCGCTACCATAGTCGAGCTTCTGGTTGGTTTTGTTTGAATTCTGATCAGTTTTGTCTGCATGTTAGCTTTCGTCACTGAATGTTTATAAATCTCTAGTTCTAATTTCAATAATTTACATAAATGATTTTCGACTTAGCTTACAGAAAAATCGCAAGGATATCAAATAACTGTTTCAAATTCAATGAAATGTAAGTGCATGAAAATGTGTAAATGGTAACAACACGACGTGGTAAAACCTAGATCAGTGGAAGTTTCAACGGTACTTTAGAGAAATTAAACCTAAAAACACTTTGAGCCTCCGTACGTTAGAATTTAATTTTTTTCTTATTTTCTCTCAGTGTAATTTTATTTACCAATATAATTCGTAGTCTTATACTTACAGTGTTTGGCAGGCATGATCGATCGGTACATTGTATGGCAGACATGATCTATCATTTTTGTGACGTCATCCTGCACATTTTTAATTGAAATTTATAAGTGAATCAAATTGTGTAATTTTATTCAAGAACGTTATTTTAGATCAAAATAGTTTAACTGTTTAATTGATCATATACAACACTACACGTAGACGTATTCCTTGTAATAACCAAACCGTATAATAAATATGCTAGTATTTTGATGCCAATGTTTCATTGCTAAAGAAAGCAGACAATTATGAGATGTAGGTTCAAAAGGCATTTAAAATCCTCCTGTATCTAAGTTTCAAAATATTCATATTACACAAATTCAAGTAAGTTTTAAAATGTACCGTTATAGCTCTAATTGTCTATTACTTTTTTAGAAAATAATGCATTTCAGTGCAAATTCAAAATTTAGTGTTTAGTTTAAAAATTATTTAGAAAGAAAGTATCTTTGTAACAGCCAAAACGTGTAATGAATATGCTAGTATTTTCATGCCAATTTTTCATTGCTAAAGAAAGCAGACGATTATGAGATGCAGGTTCGAAAGGCATTTAGAATCCTTCTGTATCTAAGTTTCAAAATATTCATATTACACATATGCAAATCAGTTTTAAAATGTAACGTTATAGCTCTAATTGTCTATTACTTTTTTAGAAAATAATGCACTTCCGTGAAAATTCAAATTTTAGTTTTTAATTTAAAACTTATTTAGAAAGAAAGTATACATAAAACTTCTCTGTGTAAAATCAAAATAAATTCCATTTAAGTGGATGCTATTTTTGTAAGTTGTTGAAAGTGTATATTTTAAGGACAGATGAGGCAAATATTACCGCCGAAACTCTAATTGTTAAATTATTGGCAATGAAACTTTTTGATTTATTGAGATAAGTTTTAATTTTTTTTAGAATAAACAATTCATATTTTTACACTAATGATTTTTTTATCTTACCAAGTTTAAGATATGATTAAAGACAAGCAGCTGTGATAATCAGCAAAAAAAGTTGTTTTCTAACTTTTGTAACACATTCATCTCGCCTGCAAATGTTTTTTTTTTTTTTTTTTTTTTTTGTTTTTTTTTTTTTTTTTTTTTTTTTTTTTTTTTTTGTATGTATGTATGTATAGCACTAGTGCTAAAACGAATATAATACAGGTGCAAATAACGTTATCAAAGTATCTCCTTGAATCTCCTCATTTGAATAACGTGGTGTATTATCTCCTTTCGCTCACGTGGTACATCAAATCATTTTATGCTGTTTTTTTACTTTTACATGATTTTTGTTTACTTATTATGCATATATTGGTATGATTAATGATTTTGTTTAAGTAACTATAATGAAAGACATACCGTATTTCCTAGCGTATTTTTTCTTATAGCTTTTTAGCGCTAGGTTCTGAAAATTTTTAAAATATAAAATAATAATATTTAGAATTTAATAATATTTACATAGCTGTGCTTTGTTGGGTGTATCTTTAAATTTTATAAAAATACTAAATTAGACATTGTATCTTCTCCCCAGTTTTTAGCGCTAGGTTCTGAAAACCTTAAAAACATTCGCATAATTTTCCGCTTCCTTTGTTGTAGATAATTTTTCCTTCTGAGAGCTATTTTATTAGTAAATTGTAATTTTGTGTTTATTTTTATTTTTATTCGGTGTATTTTCAATTTGTATTTGCATTTTTGTATTATCATTCATCCCTTTTGTTTTCTCTTGCATTTATAATTTTGAAACGAATTTTGTGCAGATTTCGTTAAACAATCCGGGCGTGGCAGGTGTTCTTACACATACCAAACTTTTACCAGGTGTGATTCCACCTTTGAGAATGAGCCCGACCTGTCCGGTTCAGTTACCATCAGACATCGGTTCAACGTACGTCAGATATTGTAATAGTAATATTACTTTGTATACTCATTGGAATGTAAGTTTCTTTTAAAGAAATAATATTCTTCTTCTTCTTCAGCCAACGCCCGTCTTTGGCAGGTCAGCTACTTGACTCTGCGCTATCAAATATAGCCGTGTCTATCCTTTTATTGTGTTTTCTCGGCTTTTTACCTCCACAGCGTTCCAGGTGCGGAGAAGATCGGCGTTCGATTGTTTTAAGTTACATAAGTGCAACCCCTATGACGATTTTATGGATATAACTCTGGATGTAATCGTGGCCTGTGGTCAATGTAAAGCTGAGGCACAGCGACTCAGGGAAGAAGTAATACAGGGTGTTTATAAAGACCCGAACCCATTTTGATGTTTAATAACTCAAATAATAAAGATAGATTAAAATTAATAACACAAATGGTTAGATAGACTCAAAACGTTTCATGACCCTTGTCAATGAACTTCCACGCGCGCCCCCTTCGTCGCACGGAGAATATCGAGACGATATTCAATTTCACTCCAGGTACCGGCAAGCATGTCGGCATCCACAGAGGCTGTTGCGGTTGTCATTCTGGCTTTTAGGTCATCCATGTTCGACACTCTCCTCCTGTAAACGTTGTCCTTTACATAACCCCAAAAGAAAAAGTCCAGCGGCGTTATATCAGGTGATCTGGGTGGCCAAGGAATTGGACCTCCTCGCCCAATCCATCTTCTTGTAAAAGGTCATTCAATGAACTACGAACGATGGTAACCCAAAGAGGTGGTGCACCAGCTTCTTGAAAAAAGACGTGTGGCTGAAGCTCTTCTAGTTGTGGAAATACGAAGCTTTCCAACATGTTTAAGTATATGACTGATGAGACCGTCTTTTCTGTAAAAAAGAAAGGCCCAATGACTCGGTCGTGTCCTAGTCCACACCACACATTAACCTTTGGGGAATCCCTTTGTGCCTGACGGTATTCATGGGGGTTTTCAGATTCCCATACGCGCACATTATGGCGATTAATAGTTGCCAAAAACAAAAGAGAGAAAAATGCAATTAATAAGCAGACGATATTTAGAAAAGTACAGACATTTAGACAGGAAAATGAAATTATCTGAAATGTCCACACGCGTGAAATGTGAACCACACGCGCAGACGATATTTACAAAAGTAAAGATATTCAAACCTGAAAAGGAAAATACATATAAGTTATTCCATCAATACATGCCATAAGTTTGTTTATATCTTCATTATTTTATGAGTTATTAAACATCAAAATGGGTCCGGGACTTTATAAACACCCTGTATTTTGAAGAATTTAAAGAAATGATATTGTGATAGTTACTGATAGTTTATCTATGACTACATTTTATTTGTGAAGCTCTTATTATAATGGCGTCCTTCGGAAATTAAATCACTGGCATAATTTTCCCCTCTCTATTTTCGAAGGATAAAATTAGTTAATAAAAGGTGGGAAATATTGGGAGAAATACGGTAACTCATTTTCGCAAAGTATAATATTACCTACGCAACTGAGCCTTACTTAAAAGTACTGCTAATAAAATAAATGACAAATTATTGACTTAGAAATAATGACGTTTGGATTATTTATACATTAATCTTAAGTAAGCTGTATGTAAAAAGGGAACTTAACATTAAATTTTGTCGTTGGAAACATAATAAATGGGAAAATTTTGCATTTAAAGATATTATAACGGATATTTAAGAACTTTTTAGCTAGAAATCAAAATACGTTTTGAGACTATAAATGTCCATCAGAATTAATTTAATCACTATGGAAGACCGAGCTATGAACGCATTAAATTGTTCTCGCAGTATTTCATTCTGCATTGTTTGAAGAATTTTAATTTTCGTTTTTGATATATTCACCCAGAGAGAGGCTGCACCGATAAATATCAAGCGTATCGTGATACAACAAGGACTTTTCTGGTCTCTGTAGATACGTTAGAAAAAATTTTAATGCCGATATATATCCTCGCGAGTGTTTTCAAATTGCTTTCCAGCGAATGCATTCTTTGAATATTAACTTTACGTATTTTCTCCCTCCTTTCTGCATGCTTTCGTGGTGTAACAGTAGCACACTCGGCGCGCATTCGAGCCGTCCAGATTCGCGTTCCAGCGAGGCTCTTACTTGAAAGAACCTAATGACTCAATAGTGGCACCCGAACTAAAAAACAAAGGGTAGTGTATGATGATTTTTCATAACCATTATTTGGCAACTACGTTCTTTAAAAGGGGGATTATGTAAGATATTTACTCCCTACTTTCAGCATGCCTTCGTGGCCTTTGACCTTCAAAGTAGGAAGAAAATCACTCTCTTTAAGAGTCTTTATGATATTTTAACTCATATTTAAGATACGTTATCTACAATTTTATGGAGTAATTGATATAAGAAGCGTAAGTTTGTTACACGCATGTTCCTTATCATTATTTGAATCATTCTGCGTTACCTTAACAACAAATTGATTTTCTCGCAAAACATTAATTTTTTTGCGAAGTAATCGTCATTCATTCACTTTTATATTACATTTTGTGCAACAATAATAACAATAATCAAGAGTAGCATTTATATTGGACGTATTTGTTTTTGTATTCATCTGTATCAATCAAGTAAAAGCTAAAACCTGTTTGCATAATCTTCGCGGATATGCATTCGATTATATTGAGGAAGTGATCATTCTTTCTAAAGTGTATTTGAATCATTTGAGGTATAACTACAAGAAACCATTTCATAATGACCATTCAAACAGGTTGTCATTTAAAATATTGAAGCATTTCTTTTACGATAAACAGGACTGTTTATTAGATTAAACATTATACCGCGAGTGAGGCTTTATATTTGACATTTTTACTCCATTTGTACTCTGATACTGCCATTTTGAAATTTCATGGTGATTGTCGGAACTGCCAGTTCTCTTTGTCATGCAAAGACATAATAGAGAATAGATTGGAAACAGTTTTGAAATTAATGAATTGCTTTTAGGTATTACCTCCTCTTTTTTTATTGTTTTGAAAAACAGTCCAGTTGTATGGAAATAAAAAGAGAAACATTAATGTCATTTGTGGTTCGAATTTACAAAATAAAATTAAAGATTCCATGAATACTTGTCAAATAAGTACCGTATTTTCTAGTGTATTTTTTCCTTTTACTTTCTTTAATTAGGATCTAAAAATTTTAAAAACATTCCCATAATTTTACCCTTTTTCTATTATACATAGGTTTCCCCTGTGAGGGTTAGTTTATTGGTGAATGTGTTATTTTTAATTTTATTCAGTGTATTCAATTTGCGTTTGTCCTTTCGTATTACCATTTCATCCATTTTATTTTCCTTTGCATTTATCATTTGAAACGTACACTGCCGGGAGGGAAAAAAATCTGAAAGTCTTCAGATCTTAAATTACGTCCAAAGAGGCGTTTTTTAACGTTTTATGTGTTACCCTTATTTTTTAAATGTCACGTTCCTCGCACTTAAACCATAAAATTCAGTTCAACAGCAATATCGCAAAATAATTTTAAAATCAGTATATCTTTAGAATTTCTGATACACAGTTCCGCGCGCTTTAGGTAAAACGAATTTTTCCCCTCGTAGAGTGTTGCCATTGCTCGCTTTTAAATCGTTTGAGTTTGTTCATCAAAAATTCGTTAAAGTTTTACAAAATGTGAAATAAATAATCAAACAAATTCCAAATTCGGGCTTCCAGATGCGCATATTCGGGTGGAAACGTACGTTATTCAAAAGTGGATGGCTCTAGGTACCGTTGTTTCATCACGTTTGGAGAAATATACATACATTTATGCACATTCTTCATTATTTAATTTTTTAAAATATAATACAGGTCGATAATATTTTGTGGCAACAGTTTGAAGAGTGATTCAAATGCTTCCTATAATTTTAATGCTTCCTACGCAAAATCGCAAAACGAAAACAATAGTCCTTCAGGGACAAAGCCCCCCCTTTTTTTTTTTTTTTTTATTTAAAAAATAGGAAACCCTCGTGTACCACAAAGTATCACACGAGGCTTACAAATCGTAAGTAAAAAAAGCAAAATTGTAAGAAATAACATCACTTTTCAATAATACAATGAAAACATTCACAAGGGAAAAAAGTAATTAAATACAAAGTATGAAAATGTATAAAGAAATTATTTACAATGTTTAAAATAAAAATCAACAAAATCATTGAAAGCTCGGTAGGCCGAAGCTGAAGATACCAAATCATAACATTTCGGCGGCCAATCTATTCCAATTAATTTTAATCTACATTTCAATAGATTTCTTGCTTTATCAAGCAATGGGCAGTCATAAAGCAGGTGGAAAACACTTTGCTGAAAGCCAAGATTGCAATAACACAAATTGGAAGACGTCAGCTTAAACCGTTCAAGATAGACATTGAACTTACCATGTCCAGACAAAAATTGAGTAACTTTAAAATTGAGCAACAAATCCTTACTTTTCAGTCTATCAAAAATAGTTGGGAAGAATGTTTTTGTAACACATCCCTTATCAGAAGAGATATAATCACAGTTCCACCGCTCAATCATTTTAACCTTGAATGTTTTTTTGAAATAAGATTTTGGAATATTTACATCAACATTAATATCCTTTTTAGTTGCATTCTTAGCAAGCCAATCAGCTCTCTCGTTTCCATAATTGCCCGAATGACCACGGACAAATGTAAAAAACACTGAAATACCCTTCTTCTCCAGATCTCCAAGAGACTGCTGTATATTAACAATAATATCATTACATGAAAAGATATTTTTAAGAGACTCCAGGGAAGAGAGTGAATCCGTACAAATTAAGTAGCTGGAACTACGTCCATCCTGGCTAATTATCCATTTAATTGCAAAATTAATACACAGAAGCTCAGAAGTATATACAGTACATTCATTTCTTATGCGAAATTGGTGATACTCAATTTCAATATCATCTTCAAAAATAACGTAAGCAAAACCAACTTTATCATCAATCCTACTACCATCCGTATACAACACAAGTGAGAATGAATTTACATCAGTGTCCATACTATCTAGAATATGTATTGGTTGTCTTACGGAAGGATGTGGAAGAACAGACAAAGGCAATAAACGATCAAAATGAGAATTGGAGCAGTTTGCAAGACTATTCTTGTAATCTTTAATTTAAATTAATTCTTTTTAATTAATCTTTAATTTAAATTAAATTAATTCTTGTAACAAAGCCCCTTTGGACTAGAAAAATGAGACAGTTCTATATCTCCCGTTCTACTGGGCCGATTGACGAAATTCAGCTTGGCATTTTTCACGTCTAAGCGCGACTTAGGATATGTATTAGATTTCTATATAGCATTATTCTAATATGGGTATTTTAACACAAAATAGGACTTTTTCTGAAATGACATGCCATTTTTTTTCTGTATTTCGATTCTACGAAAGTTTTGGCATAATTTGAGTCGTTTTCAAAAAAGTCGCAAGAGTCGTTTTCAAAAAATTAGCTCTCAAAACTTTAGCTCCTCATTGTTAGTTCAATTTGGTATGTATTTATTAATAGCTCTTTTTTTATTAAACTTATTTGATTCTACCTTTCACATTTCAAAATTTAGATTCATTCCAAATAAAATGATTTTTTTTTATTATTTATTTTTCACATTTTTATTTTTAAATAATTTTCATTAATTTTTCGGAAAACATTTTCCCTTTTAATCTATAAAATTTTTACTATCATTTTAAAGTAGATATATTTCTAAGCATACCTGCAAAAAATTAGAAATTTTTTATTCAAAACTTTCGAAGATATACGTGAATTTGTATATCCGTGGATTTTAAAATTTGGCATATTTGTTGAAAGCGATAATAACCTCAAATGTGGTTTAGGCATTTTGTTAAAATGGTTTTAAAGTAGGAAAGATGTGATTTTTTTCCCCTTGATACACAGTGTAAAAAGAGAAAGGAAAATAAGTTGCCATGTATTAAGAATTTCGCCAAGTCAATTATAAACTGCGCACCAAATTTTAAAAAGATTTCGCACAAAATTTTTCAAAAAATTTAATATTTAGTCATAATTTGAGTCGTAGAATCGAAATATGGAAAACCACTGGCAGGTCATTTCAGGAAAAGTCCCATTTTGTGTCAAAATACGTGTGTTAGAACAAGGCTATATATTAATATAATATAATAAGTCATGCCTTCGAGACATGAAAAACGCAAGTTGAATTTCATCAATCGGCCCAGTAGAACGGGAGATATAGAACTGGCTTTTTACTTTCCCCCTCCCCCGCATTCCCGCAGTGTACTTCTTACAGATTCTTCGTTCGTTAAACTATCTGGACATGCCAGGTGTCCTAACACTTTCGAAACTTGTCAAAAACCTTACTTTTATTATATGTGTTCCAGCTCATTGTACTCATTGTGTAAGGTTTTATTTAAACTAACAAAGTTTTATTTTAATTTGCCTTTCCAATCTGTTCTTATTTCAACTTCCCGTTAGAATGAGCGCGCGTTTCAGCTTTATGCTAATTTGAAGTGGAGCCAAGTTGCTATTTAAACGGTAGCGAGGAACTACTCAGAGTGAGAGAGCTTTTAGTCTCAGACCACTGCTGCTCTGTTCGACGTTCGCCTGACCAGCTAGTATTTAAATTCTAAGCCTTAGCGCTGTTACTCTATTACTTATTGAAGTAAATCTAAGTGCGTTAGTATTAATTAAACCTTGCTACGCCCCATTTAGCATAGAGGCCAACCTCGCGTTTATAGCTCTGTGAGCAACGACTACTTAATTTTTAATTAGCTTTAGTTTAAATTATTTGATTGTTCAGTTTAGACCCAAGTGCGATTATTATTTTCTGTATCCCTCCCGAGTTGGGAAGTGGCTGTATATAATTGTGGTTTAATAAAAGAGGATTTTAAATCCTTCTGAAGTTCACTTCTTCTACTAATTAACCATAGTTTTCTACCAGAGAACATAGCTGCATTCAGCTCCCTGTTCAAGATCAGGACTTAAAGTATTTCACGAATATGTTCGCCAAGAGTATGCACCGAACACTCAGTCCTGACAATTGTAGCTTTATCTACTGCTTATGGGATTGATCTGCCAAAATCCGCCTTTCTTCTCCATCCTTCCTTGCGATGTTCTTCTGGAGATTTGTAGTCAAATCTCTTCACCGACAAATATCGGCTCAGTAGCCATCATATATTGTAATGTTAATATTAGTACGTGTTGTTAATTGAATGTGGAGTTCTTTTAAAAAAATAATATTGTGACAGTTATCAATGCTTTATCCATGACTATTTTTCATATGTTATGCTCTTACTGTAACCGTATTCTTCTGCAATTAAACGACTCGTATAATTTTCCCTTCTCGGTTTCTGAAGGATAAAATTAATTGAAAAAGTCTGATGTGTACACCAATGACGTCCTTGCACGGAATACTAAGTTATACGCATTTTTTCCTGCCTTTCATTTAAGCTTATTTCCTCGAATTTCGTTAGAGATATATTTCTCGCTCAATTAATTCAAGTTTTCCCTTCGCTACGAAGCAAAAATACATAAAACCTCAAAATATTTTTATTAAGAATTGAAAAATATAGAAAAATATAAAACATAAATACAGTTAAACAGTTTAAGACAACTTTTACAATTAAAATTAGAGTTTTTACACAAAAACAAGCAATTCGGCCAGCGGGCAAGAAGGCAGATTTTTCGGTGCACAAAACTGAAAGTTTAATTTTCGCTTCACTCGACAAAAAAGACACTAAAGACTTAGAAACTGACCTAATTTTCT
This sequence comes from Stegodyphus mimosarum, assembly GCA_000611955.2. Taxonomy (NCBI): domain Eukaryota; kingdom Metazoa; phylum Arthropoda; class Arachnida; order Araneae; family Eresidae; genus Stegodyphus; species Stegodyphus mimosarum. Next base: position 348,547 of record KK118223.1, on the reverse strand, counting down.
GTGTACGCTATGCTGAGTCAATGTATGGGATAATTTAACACCTTAAATTATAATTTCCGAATGGATTAAGCGTGATTAAATTCTCAATAATAAAAGAAGACGTTATCTTTGTTATTGCGAAGCTGAGTTCCTCTAGATTGGCAGCAAATCCACTATTCTGCTAAGTTTCAAATGTAAACAAATATGGCTGCTGTCGTAACCAAAAATTAAGCTTAGCCGCACTTAAAAAACTTTTAAATTGTTGATAACTCTATAATTATTGCATGCAGGTGAATTAAAGACATAAAACTCTTAACCGGATAACAAGAACAACATAATTCCATCACTTTTTAAAGCAAAAAAGGCACAATTTACAAACATATAAGAGAAAGAAACTGATCACACAGAACCGAGTAACAGAGTGGATATATATATACGTATATTTATATATTTTTGGTGGGGCCGATTGCAACCAAAGTAGGAGGTGCACAACTACGTGTTATAGCAGTCGTATATACAAAGTTTCAACGTTCTGATGTTACTCGTTTTTGAATTATATGAGAGATACATGCTACCTACCAACAGACGCCAGGAAAAAAAATCTCTTCAGAATTCATTTTAAATCAGTTTTATAATTTTTATTTGGAGGGGGTGCAAAAGAGTCCTTTATTCTGTCCCTACGCACAGATCTTAAGCATAAACATCGTTAAATTGCATTCGATAGCGATCAAAATGGAAATTTTAGTTGAAATATGAACCACATATTCATAAGACATATTCGTGAAGAACATATTCGTGAAATACTTTAAGTCCTGATCTTGAACAGGGAGCTGAATGCAGCTATGTTCTGTGGTAGAAAATTGCGGTTAAGTGGTAGAAGAACTACACGTAAGAAGGACTTAAAATCCTCTTTTATTAAACCACAATTATATACAGCCACTTCCCAACTCGGGAGGGATACAGAAAATAATGACCGCACGTGGGTCTAAACTGAACAATCAGATAATTTAAACTAAAGTTAATTAAAATTAAGTAGTCGTTGCTCACAGAGCTATAAACGCGAGGTTGGTCTCTATACTAAATGGTGCATAGCAAGGTTTAATTAATACTAACACACTTAGATTTACTTCAATAAGTAATAGAGTAACAGCGCTAAGGCTTAGAATTTAAATACTAGTTGGTCAGGCGAATGTCGAACAGAGCAGCCGTGATCTGAGACTAAAAGCTCTCTCACACTGAGAGGTTCCTACCTATCGCTTAAATAGAAACTTGGCTCCACTTCAAATTAGCCTAAAGCTGAAACGCGCGCTTATTCTAACGGGAAGTTGAAATAAGAACAGATAGGAAAGGCAAATTAAAATAAAACTTTGTTTAAACTAAAACCTTACATGGTAAGAAACAGAAAATAAAACAACTCAAAATATGCAAAAGAAAACACCGAGCACACAATACATAAAATAATTCCCACAGCTTTTTTATTGATACTTATAGATTTCATAGTGTTCTTTGCATATTCTACTAAATTAGCATAATTCTTTTCAAAGTCATTTTTATAATATTTCTTAAAATTTTCTCTTGCACTCTTAGGCAACATACAATCTTCAAAGAAGTGCCTTGCATCATCCATGTCATTGCAAATCAAACATGGATCGTTATTCTGATGGCGAATACGTTTGTGATAGGCCTGGAGTCGTCCATGTCCTGTCATGATTTGATACAAGCCAATATCATTAAATATTTTCATTCTTTTATTCACTTTGATATTCTTCAATAGACCTTTATTTCTTTTGGACGATCCCCAACTTTCTTCCCATTTCTTGATAATATCATTGTACAATGTAGTAATAGTTCTCCTTCGTGAATCCTGCACGTCGTTTACTACTAGGCCATCAGTAGTTGCAGATAGTTTAGCTAAGGCATAGGAGTATGTAAGATATTTTCGTCCTCCATTTTGCATGCCTTCGTGGTGTAACGGTTAGCACACTCAGCACGTATTCCAAAATGAATTGAATCCCGGCGAAGGATTGCTTATTTTTCACATCAGTCTCTTCAAAATAACCTAATGGCTCTACAGACTCTGCGCAAAGTCCGAAAAACGCCGATACTTAAAGTTTACATAAGACTCTATTACAAACACTAATCAAATAAAGTGCAGTCAAGTGTTTCCAGCGTATATTTGACGTTTCCTCTTCTGTACATGTATAACACTTAATGTTCTTTACCTATGAGCCTGTATTTTAATTGTATTTTTATTTTTATTTGAATTTTGTTATGAATATGCATAATCATCATAACAACAAATGTCAAGACAGTAAAGCAAATGCAATCTGCCCTTGTCTGGCCATGTAAATGGTCTTGTTAATATCCTAACAAATCTGTTAAACATCAGGCGTCCCCGTCCTGTGTCACCAACCAACCGACCAACGTAGTTGCTTAATAACTTTGGTTGTATAACATGATAAAGAGATATTACGTATTAAGTATTTCATAAAGATATATTAGTCTTTCCAAACTAAGGAGGGTATATGAGAAATTCAGGAAAGAAATAATCTTCAGGCAAACCTCAGGATCCAATGATGAATACGGGACTGTGGTATAAACGGGTTAATTACATTACCACATCACG
>KK118223.1:315360-345924 GCA_000611955.2 Stegodyphus mimosarum | reverse complement strand
GCAACAGTTTCTTTGATTTAGAAAATTACAAGTGGCAAACTTTTCGTAAAAAGCTCTCTAACACTCAACGTAGCGTAAGGGGCCTATACCTACTTACCCAGGGTAAATAATAGGTGGCCCCCTACACTTATACCTAACCTAACCTAACACTCATCGTGTATAATACTCGTATTACAGACTAATATTCTTTACTGAAACCCAGTCTTATGTATATTGAATGGTGGCGTTAATATTTCAGAAAGGCTTTTTATACGAAAATAATCTGAATTCACCTCATCTCATACAATCCGTTCCTTCATTATTCAAACACGACTACGTACATACATGTATCATAAGCAAATTTTCATAATTAAATTAGGAATAAATATGTAATTCTTTTCACTGACATGCCTTTGAGCTAAAAGGTGAATACAAACTTTCGTAAATATACTATCTGTCTATTGATATTATTTTACCCACATAGGGATGACATTACATAGAGATATGATAACGCATATTCTCGACGTTGTATCGTTGGAGAGAAAGAGGAGTGATCTTTGTTGATCGTTGTCTCCATATATGAATGCGCTTGCAAAATTCCTCTATTAAACGAAATACGGTTGTACACTGCGGAAAAAAAAAGGGACAGTTCTACATCTCCCGTTCTACTGGGCCGATTAACTAAATTTAACTTACGTTTTTTATGTCTCGAAAGCGCGACTTATTATATATATTAGATTTATATATAGTATTATTCTAATATAGGTACTTTGTCACAAAATCGGACTTTTTCTCAAATGATATGCCATTTTTTCCATATTTCGATTCTACGGCTTCCATTACGCCAAACTGCCAAGTTTTGTAAAAATCGCCCAAGTAGTTTTTAAAAAATTAGTTCTCAAAATTTTAGCGCCTCCATGTTAATTAAATTTGGTGTATATTTCTTAATATCTCTTTTTTTTTATTAAACTTATTCGATTATTCCTTTCCCATTTCGAAATTTAGGTTCATTCTCAATAAAATTCACCCATTTTTTACGATTTATTTTTTAAATCTGTATTTTTTAATATTTTTTTATAAATTTTTCGAAAAACATTTTGAATTATAACCTATAAAATTTTTACCATCATCTTAAAGTAGATGTATTTCTAAACAGACCTGCAAAATATTAGAGATTTTAATCCAAAATTTCCTAAGACATACGTGAATTTACATTTTTGGCACGTTTTTAAATTTGGTGTATTTATTATATGTGGTTTACGCACTTTGTTAAAATTATTTAAAAGTATGAACGGTGATATTTTATCTGCTCGTGTACAAAGAAAGAAAGGAAAGGAAAAGAGGTTGCTATAAATTAAGGAGTTCGCCGAATGAATTATTCTTGGTGCAAACTGAAAAAAAATCTGCCAAGGTAAATTTTTAAGTTTCTCCGTGAATTTCTCACCAGAAATTACAAAATTTAATATCTAGGCATAATTTGAGCCGTAAAATCAAAATATGGGAAAAAATGGTATGTCATTTCAGAGAAAGTCCGATTTTGTGTCAAGCTACCTATTTTAGAATAGTGCTATATATAAATCTAATATATATCCTAAGTCGCGCTCTGGAGACATGGAAAACCAAAGTTGAATTTCGTCAATTGGCCTAGTAGAAGGAGAGATATAGAACTGTCACTTTTTTTTTTAAACCAAAGGGACTATTGTTTTCATTTTGCATCAATCACTGTCCGTTTCACTTTTCAAATTGTTGCCACCAAATATTATCGCCCTGTATTTGAAGAAATTAAATAATGAAGAATCTTCATAAATATATGTACGTTTCTGGCATTGTGATAAAACGACGGTACCTAGAGCCCTCCAATTTTGAATGACGTAATCCTACTGCGAATATGGGCATCCGGAAGCCAAATTGGGAATTTCTTTTATTACCGATTTCATATTTTGTAAAACTTTAACAAGTTTTTGATTAACAAACTCAAGGATTTCAAAGCGAGCCATGGCGACGTTGTACAGAATAAACATTTTTATCTCCAGTGCGTGAGAGTGTGTATCGGGAATTCTAATGATATGCTTAATTTAAAATTATTTTGCGATAATGCTCTTGAACTGAATTTTATGGTTTAAGTGCGAAGAACATGGTATTCAGTAAATAAAGGTAACAGACAAAATGTTAAATAAAAGCCCCTTTGAACGTAATTTAAAATCTGAAATCTTTCAGTTTTTTTTGTTTTTTTTTCCCCGCAGTGGCACAAAAAAAGGTGGGGCGGGGAACAGTTCTACATCTCCCTTTCTACCGTATCGATGGACGAAATGTAATTTAAATTTTGCATGTATTCGGAGCGCGACTTATAAAATGAAAAAAAAAAGTCTGTATGTCATTTCAAAAAAGTCTGATTTTGTGTCAAAATAGCTAAGTTTGAACAATTTTTTTTTGTTATATGTAAACCTGATATGTACCTTATATCGCGCTTTCGAGGCATGATAAACACTAGTTAAATTTTGGTAATCTGCCCACTAGAACGGGAGATATAAAGCTATCCCCCCCTTTATTTTTGGTGTGCAAAGTGTACACTAGCATACATCATATAGCATACATAATTATGTAAACTGGCAATATCTGATGTAAACTAGAATGTGTAATTATTTGAACTAGCAACATCTGATGTAAAGTAGAATACATTATTATGTAAACTAGCAACATCTGACGTAAACTAGAATGTGTAATTATTTGAACTAGCAACATCTGATGTAAAGTAGAATACATAATTATGTAAACTAGCAACATCTGACGTAAACTAGAATGTGTAATTACTTGAACTAGCAACATCTGATGTAAAGTAGAATACATAATTATGTAAACTAGCAATATCTGACGTAAACTAGAATGTGTAATTATTTGAACTAGCAACATCTGATGTAAAGTAGAATACATAATTATGTAAACTAGCAACATCTGATAGAAATTAGCATACATGTATGCTGTAAGCAAGCGTGTATATGTAAACTAGCATACATACATACTAACACTCATACATGACGTAAACTAGCATAATATCTGAATATTTGGTACTCATACTAGAAACTGACTTTTTCCCTAAAACGGAATAACGTACGCTTTGAAAAAAAAATGAGCGTATGTTTCCAAAATGCTCGATTTTTTTTTTTAAATTAAAATGCTGGTACTCTATCTTCATCAACTTTTAAAACTTATCCTTAGAGTGTGGTCTAAAGCAATTAAACCCATTAGCGTCAAATTTTATTAATACAAATTTGAGGTGATAAAAAGAGAGCCTTCGTAAAGCACCTGAATCACTTTTTTTAACGTTCCATCAATACTCACAAATGCGTCTTCTGTTCTTCCTCCTACGCAGCAGAACCCTGAGGGGTGTGACAGCAGTTACATCATGTTCCACCCGAGTGCTGTGGAGCGCGAAGCTAATTGCGTCCGACGGGCGCTCGGCCACCCCTATAACAGGGGGTATTAATTTCTATTTGTCTAACATTCGGCCATGACTCGGTGTTGAATAATCTATCTGTGGGTGATGGACAGTTTGCGGGGCTGTTACGAATTATTTCGTTTCCAGTTTCGATGCTTCCTTTCACTTGAATCTGACTTTCTGTGAAGTCCACTCCTCGTGCACACTTATTCATCATTTTTGGACATGCATCAGTAAACTGAAGGTTTTAGAAATGGAAGAATTCTCAATTCGGTTGTCAAATAGTTGAACGACGAATGACAAATTGCAAAATTGGTTTCTGCTTTTCCTTTTAACTAATACAGCGTATCATTTATCTAGATTAAGCGAAGCTGGCTTTCTCTCGATTAGTGAAATGAACTCTATGAATAACTGATATGAGAAAGAAATTGCTTTACGAGGATAAAACCTTACGTATGTAGAATGATTCTTAAAGATTCTTACTATTTTCTCCCCTTTTTACTTCTTTGTACAAAGTAAAGGATGTTCTTACGCATTTTTATATTTAGATAGCTAATTTTAGTAGAATTATAATTTAAATTACTTTTATTTCCCCGTGCAGTGCAGCGAGAGACAAATTTCGAGAGACAGCTTGTAAGGTTTTAGTTTAAACTAACAAAATTTTATATTAATTTCTCTTTCCTGTGAGTTCTTATTTCAACTTCCCGTTAGAATGAGCGCGTTTCAGCTTTATACTAATTTGAAGTGGAGCCAAGTTGTATTTAAAGGTTAGCAAGGAACTTCTCAGGGTGAGAGAGCTTTTAGACTCAGATCACTGCGGCTCTGTTCCTGACTAGCTAGTATTTAAGTTCTAAGCCTTAGCGCTGTTACGCTATTATTTATTGAAGTAATCTAAGTGCGTTAGTATTAGCTAAATTTTGCTACGCAGCACTGATAGCTTAGCATAGAGGCCAATCTCGTGTTTATAGCTCCGAGAGCAACGACTTCTTAATTTTCTACTTAACTTTATTTTAAATTATTTGATTGTTCAGTTTAGACCCAAGTGCGGTCATTATTTTCTGTTATCCCCTCCGAGTTCGGAAGTGGCTGTAAATAGTAGTTTAATAAAAGGATCATTTTAAACCCTACTTATGTGCAGTTATTCTACCACTTAACCACAGTTATTCTACCACAGAACATAGCTGCATTCAGCTCCCTGTTCGAGATCAGGACTTTGATACGGTTACGAATATGTTCGCCAAAAGTATGCACAGAACACTCAGTCCTGACAAGCTATGCCGGGAAAGTAAAAATATAGGAGCACTTGCATTTAACATTGAATCAATGGATATATCGGTAATTTGTTTTTAATTTGAATAAATGTAATTGCCTACTATGTTAGCTGTAACCGTAATTCCATCCTCTTATTGGTTTCCAGAAGCAGGAAAAGCTAGAACTATCTCGCGCGGCCAGTTAAAAACTATTAAAAGCCGGAGGGAGACATCTCAGCTTCAGTTGTTTAATTAGTGTTATTGCGATTTGTTTAGTTCCGCGTGAGCTGATATATCTGAATTAGCTTTTTCTTTCGATAACACTTTGCATTGCGTTGTATTTTAACGCTTTTATTAGTTGCTAATTATATTGCGTGATTTGTACGAATATCTCTGAGGAAAATTCCAGCGTTCTGTTACATTTCTTTTGATAGGAATAAATTTTGTTAATTTATTATCGGACTTCTGTGTTCAATCTATTACGAACTCGTACACACGCAACAATGTGTTATACTCGTATTCGTGAAAAATTTCGGATATCTTATTTCAACAGAAATGTCCATTTTGATGGTTTCCAGAATCCATTAGGACAAACTTTTTGTATTACATACTCGTTTTGCTTCCTTATACGAAGTAAAGGAAGTATTGTATTTACGAAAATTTTCGAGTATCATATTCCAAGGAATATATCCATTTCGATAGCTCTCGAATGCATTTGAACAGTGTTTTTGCATGACATCTCTACGTATGGACAGAATGAAGGACTCTTTTTCCCGAAACGAAGTGTAAAATGGATTTGAAAGAGGTTTTTTTTTTCCGTGACCTCTCGTACGTACGTACGTATGTATGTATGTATCTCGCATAACTCATAATGAAGTCGAATCAGAACGTTGAAATTTTATATATAGGACTGCTATAACATGTAGTTGTGCACCTCCCGTTTTTGATTGCAATCGGCCTCACCAAAAATATATAAATATATGGGACGTATAAATATGTACCCACTCTGTTATCCGGCTGGAGGAGCTCAGTTCTTTTATTCTTAAATGTTGCTAAATTTTGTGTTTTTTCTTTAAAAGTGACTGAATTCTGTTGTTATTTGAATTTTTCGATATCCGAAAACCGAAGAAATCCGCAGTGCCCTTGCTGGGTTTCGAAATCTGAATCGAGCTTCTAATTACACCAAGAAGGCTTGTAGGAAGAAAGAAGAAAATATCTAATATATCCTCTTATTTAAAGGACGACTGGAGATAAGGAAACCCTGGTGACGTATTATTGTCTACCACTTTTTTTTTAATTCAGGCGCCGTCTGTAGAGTCATTAGAATTTTTCGAAGAGAGGAAAATGAATCTACAATGCCCTTTCCGGGATTCAAACTCCTGAACTTGGAAAGGGGTATCAGTGCCTTACCATGCAGCTGTTAATGTTGTACAATATGTTTTGCATCATTAATGATCAATGTTGTACCCCTTGGAAAGGGGTACAACATTAAGCGTATCATGATCAATGTTGTACCCCTTGGTACAACATTAACAACTGCCTTACCAAGCAGTTCTTAATGTTGTACAATATGTTTTGCGTCATTAAGCGTATCATGGCGCTTCGTGTTTCTAATCTCCCTAGCAATCTTCTGTTGTGAAGTGGTGACTTTTTACGAAAAAATATTTCTTTCTCCTACTTCTATAAAGATGTTTGAATACAATTATTGTATAGAATTTATCTGTAAATAAGCCACAATATGGTCATTTAAAAATTCGAGGATTAATAATAAATACTAGGCAAAGGCTGATGTGGGCAGGGCCAATTAACTTAATGGTAGAGGAATGGCCCACGTCCTCCATTACTACTACTACTACTACTTCTATAAAAAGAAATCTCTTCTGGTTTGGAAATGAGTTAGATTTTTGAAAACTAAGCAATAGTAAGAAATTCCTTTCTTTCTTAACATTGGACATACCAGATGTGCAAACGTCTCTAGTGGAAGTATTCCTCTACCACCTCTCTCTTACCAGTATAACAGTCCACGGTCTGATAAATTACTAGAGAAACAAACAACATTCAACTGACAGAGAACGCAGATAATTTATGTATAGATCTTGGAAGAGAGTCAAAATTTTATAAGTTTGTTCATACCCCCTTTCCCTAGGGCCAATTTCTCGGTACCTTTCAGATAAATACAGAGGCTGTTCGCACATTTTTTAGACGATGTATATTGCATTCACAAAACTAAATTACATAAAATTTTTGTGTTTTAAATGTTCTATTTGACATCCCTTATTCTGAACTATCTTTCGACACCGCAATTTCCAGGATAATAATGCCCTTGGAAGTGTCAGAAGAGGTATTCCATCCCATTCCTCCCGAACAGCTTTCCAGAGTCCTGTTAGGGTTTTGGAACAACGTTTGGATAATGCAGTTTTTAAAAGTCCGAAAGCACAAAAGTCCATAGGCGACACATCGGGAGATTTAGTAGGGATAACAGTGAAGGGTTATGGCCTTGATGCCAGTGTTCTGTTCCATTTCTTTCAGGAAATATACAGTGGATTTTGATGTGTGACTGCTAGCTTTGTCCGGATGGAGTCTCACAGATGGAGGGCACTGTGGGTAAAGCGATAGTATTTCATTCAGAAAAATTGGCGATAAAATATGTTCCTGGTAGTATTTGGAGTTAATCTTGACATCTTTTTGCACTCTCTTTATTTTTAACTTGCCATTATAAGAAAAACCAGCAACAATCGTGAATCCCTTAGAAAAACTTTCTTTCGATTCTTTGAACCATGTACTTAAATTTTTTCCTCCCCTTTTATGATAATAAGTGGCTCTTTTTTTGTTACAGTCATTTAAATACACCCATGCTTTATCTATTCCATTTTTCTTTGGATAAGTGTTTCTCACATATAATTCTGCAGCGCGTCCTGCGTGGAGCGATATGCTTTGGAAGAAGACGATGCACATTGCGTTTAAATCAACGTTTATCATTTTGTTTACAGTGGACACCGAGCATTTTAATGATTTCGCATCTGTCCTTTGACTAGGGGGATTTTCTTTTAAAATTAAACATCGTACCTTTGCAATAGTCGAAGATGTCCGTTTTTTCCTGGGATACTTGTTTGGAATTTTTGTCCCACTGGAGGCTCCAATTTGACGTGTTTTTTTTTTCCTTTCTTGTTAATGATATTACCTATCGACGCTTTAGATATCACAAAACCATGACTCTCACATCGTTTTTGGATAACGGAGTATGCATATTTTTCTTCGGAAAGAGCGTAAATGTAGCCTTCGGACCACTGCTTTGTTAAATTCGCCATTTTGAATAAAAACAAAACTTTCAAGCCACAGACGATAATTTTGACTATTAAAAACATAGTACAATTGCAATTACTTCTTTTGCAGCAAACAATTTTTTATTACCGCTTACCAAAATCGTCTAAAAAATGTGCGAACAGCCTCTGTGGAATGTAAAGTGTTCGTACCCCTCAAAGGCCCTGTATTATCTACATATATAAAGAATAAGGACTGTTTGTGTGTTTGCTCGTGATTAATTCACTTGCTGCTCTAGCTATCGTCACCAAACTTTCTACCCTTCTTTTTCCGAGTCCTGGAAAAGGTCGACGTCCACTTCCCCTTCCCCCCAAAAAAAGCTAAAATCAAAGATATTAATTAAAAACTCTGAAGACACTCATTTTTCCCCTTTGGCCTTTCCCATAGTCTGGCACTTTGGAGATAAAAATGCTTTACTTCGAAAAAACTGAAAAATGCTACTGCTCAGTGATGTCACTGCTGGAAAAAAACTGAAAAATTTGCAAGTTTTACGAAATCTAGATATATATATAAAGAAGAATGTGTGTTTGTTTGTTTGATAGCGTTATTGATTTCTGATCCATTATGATCCATTTTTTGCCATATTTAATTGACTAAAATTGAATATAGATAAAATATTGGAAGGAACTTGTAGTTTTTACGACCATTTGATTAGAAAGTGGAAAATCATTCAAAATTGCGTGCCATTGGTGCGGATATAATGAGAGAGGATTAGTTTATTTTTCTATCGAAATTTTTTGTATGGGTTCCATATCGCATCAACCTGAAAAATGGGTGACTATGAATCGTACTTTTTGCATTGTTATTACAGAAGGATTGCAGCGGTATCGTTCCCTCTGCTGTTAGATAGGTTACTCTCAATGTAACTTAACTGGCATCGGGTACTTCCGGTAGCTATAAATATCCATGTCTTCTCTAGGATACGAATCCGGGCCCGATGCCGGCATATTGTTTAACCACATGTTCCAACCAGTTGTTCAACCAGTTCTACCAGATGTTCAACATAGTGCCAAGTTACATTTTTAAAAACGTTTTACAAGTTACAACTAATTTGTTCTTAATTTTGTAAGATACTTTATGTTAATTAACCAGGTATTATGATTTCAAGTCTTTACAATAACTTCTCCTTTCCGTATTCCTCACCAGAATGCAAACTGGGTTTTTCTGTCTTTAATTCTAGGGTTTTGAATCTTTAGATTAGCTTCCGGCAACCGTGTCAATATTCTCGCAACTCTGCTTAAAAGTTACATTTTAGCTTTAACGTCTCGCTAGCCGACGTTTTAAAAGACGCGTCAATAAAATACATGTACCAACTTAAATCAATGTATTGTATGTGTAGTTTTCTATGACGTTTCTAAATTTGAATTTAACATAAAATATCCGCAAGTTGTGAAAGTTTTGTCTTTTGTAACACAAGTTAATTCCTGTTCTGCTGCATTTAAGACCAAATAAGTTGTACCTGTTCAGTTAAATTTAAAACTAAATAAAATAGAAATATTAAATATATTTAAGGCTAAAAATTAAGACTGAGTAGAATAGTGCCTCTTCTGTTACATTTAAGACTAAATAAAATAGACTAAATAATATTTGACACTAAAGAAAGTTATTCCAACCTTCTTAAGAAAAGTCTATTCACTTAAAGAAGTCTACTCACAAATACTGAAGAAGGTTATTCTAACTTTCTTTAGTATATGGGAGTAATTTAAGAAGTAGCGATAACTCACTGTGTAAGGATTTTAAGTTCACTAACGTTTATTTTATTTTAGAACTTTACTATCATCTCTTATGTTCTATTTCCGGCCAGAATGAACGCGTGAATATGTGTCTGCAAACTGTACTTGTTAACGCTTAAGTATTTAAGTTGTGGATTTTTGCCAAGAGGTAGAAGGAGAGAGAGTCCTCTTGCTACGAGGCTTCAGGCGAGCTTGCCATCCGTTACTGTCCGCCTTTAAGGCCAGAGGTTTTAATCCTCTTGAAAGTCAAAGACGTATTGTAGTTTTGCGCACAATGCGTACTACAGACTTAGTCATTTAAAAGGCCAGTCTTAGTGCTAGTCATCTGTGTGAAATATTAAAAGTTAGCTCTTATTTAAATTTTAGTTAGTTAGTGCATTTCTTCCGCCTTCTTCTCATGCCTTCGTGGTGTAGTGGTCTGCATGCTCGACGCGTAACCGAGAGGTCCGTGGTTCGATTCCCGGCGAAGGCGTTGCTTATTTTTCACCTCTCTTGCGTACCTTCGTAATAACCTAATGTCTCTACACTGGCGCCCGAAATAAAAAAGGTGGTGGATGATGATTCTCCACCACCGTGATTTGGCGATTGGGTCTCCAAAACCCCAGTCACCCTGTAAAAGGGGGAGTATAATAGGTATTTCTCCCGCCTTCTTCGCATGCCTTCGTGGTGTAGTGGTCTGCATGCTCGACGCGTAACCGAGAGGTCCGTGGTTCGATTCCCGGCGAAGGTGCTCATTTTTCTTTCCTGCTTCCAAAAATACCTAATGTCTCTACAAGTAGTCTTATATTCTTTTACATTCTGACCACAGGTGGTTGGTCTTTGTATTTCGAAGAGCGGGAACGTCTGTAAAATCGATAAGCAAATAAAGGGGAATTTTAACCCTTCTTATCTTTGTTGTATCTTCTACACACGCACGAACATAGCTTTTAGTAAGCTCCCTGTTATCTACTCAGGACTCCAGTCTGAAGAACAGTAGTCTTGATAACTGTTAGTCTATCTAATACGGTTTGCAGGACTTAACTCTTAGCCTTTAATTACAACAGAAACGCTACAATCTATTTAAAAAACATTAGTTACGATTGTTTATAAAGCCCCGCCTATGGTGTAACATAATGTCTTCTAGTCTATTGTAATAATTGTAATTGATTTGATCACTTTTAGCTGTATAGTGGTAAACACCAGTGGCATTTCTAGCAGCACTACTCTGCAGTCATCTTTTAAGTGGGCTGCAGAGCAAACAGTTATCGTATTCTCCGTAGATGCTATCGTTGCGCTTCTAACGCATCTAATTGGTGAAATGGAAGATCCATGATTAAATCCCGGAGTGAGTAAGTACAAGTCGTGAATGTTCTTGTCGCGAGAAATGTTACCATAATAAGCTAGCAATTACAAAATCCATGGTTTGAATCTCGGCGAGGGCCTTTACAGTTCTCGCTTTCAAAACTCTAATATAACTTCCGCATGTTGCGATTCTAATAATCTCTGCGAGTCAAATTACACGTGAATTGCAATTTGACTTTTAAATTGTAATTTAGCTGTGTACGTATGTTACCGATAATGTATGAAATACCAGGATTCTGTAGAAAACCTAAGCTTTTTATAGAATGCCTGGAGTTTTTAAGCAAAGTATGGAAATACGAGAATTACAGAAGCTGTTTGCACATTTTTTAGACGATGTATATTGTATTCACAAAACTAAATTACATAAAATTCTTGTGTTTTAAATGTTCTACTTGACATCCCTTATTCTGAACTATCTTTCGACACCGCAATTTCCAGGATAATAATGCCTTTTGAGGTGTCAGAAGAAGTATTCTATGCCATTCCTCCCGAACAGCTTTTCAGAGTCCTGTTAGGGTTTGGGGACAACGTTTGGATAATGCAGTTTTTAAAAGTTCGAAAGCGCAAAAATCCATAGGTGACACATCGGGAGATTTAGTAGGGATATCAGTGAAGGGATACTAGTTTGATACTAGTTTTTTGATTGATACTAGTTTTAGATTGATACTAGTTTTTTGTTCCATTTCTTTTAGGAAATGTGCAGTGGATTTTGATGTGTGACTGCTAGCTTTGTCCTGATGGAGTCTCACTGATGGATGGCACTGTGGCTAAAGCGATGATATTTCATTCAGAAAAATGGGCGATAAAATATGTTCCTGATAGTATTTGGAGTTAATTTTGACATTTTTTTGCACTTTCTTAATTTTTAACTTACCATTATAAGAAAAACCAGCAACAATCATGAATCCCTTAGAAAAACTTTCTTTCGATTCTTTGAACCGTGTACTTAAATTTTTTTCTCCCCTTTTATGATAATAAATGGCTGTTTTTTTTGTCACAATCATTTAAATACATCTATGCTTCATCTATTGTGACAATTGTTTTCCATTTTTCTTTGGATAAGTGTTTCTCGTATAGAATTCTGCAGCGCGTCCTGCGTCGAGCGATATGTTTTGGAAGAAGACGATGCACATTGCGTTTTTTCGCTTTCTTAAGATTTAAATCAAAGTTTATCCTTTTGTTTTCAGTGGACACCGAGCATTTTAATGATTTCGCATCTGTCCTTTGACTAGGGGGATTTTCTTTTAACATTAAACAACGTACCTTTGTAGTAGTCGAAGATGTCCGTTTTTTCCTTGGATACTTGTTTGCAATTTTTGTCCCACTCGAGGCTCCAATTTGACGTTTTTTTTTCCTTTCTTGTTGATGATATTACCTATCGACGCTTTAGATATCACAAAACCGTGACTCTCACATCGTTTTTGGATAACGGAGTACGCATATTTCTCTTCGGAAGGAGCGTAGCGCTTACTACTCACAGACGATAATTTTGATTTTTAAAAACTTAGTACAATTGCAATTACTTCTTTTGTAGCAAACGATTTTTTATTACCGCTTACCAAAATCGTCTAAAAAATGTGCGAACAGCCTCTGTATTATATACTTTTCTTAGACATTGTGTACATAGCAATTCTTAGACATTCTGAATGACAAATGCTGTTTAGGCAAAATGTTAAAAAATTTAATGATAAGACTATTATTTAAAAGACTTGCATTCCTCCAAAATGTAAGCGTTATTTAAAAAAAAATCTGATGTGTACTCCACATGACTTCCTTGCACGGAATGTTAAATTATACGCACTTTTGCAGCATTTCATTTAAATTTCCTCGAAGTTCCTTAGAGACAGATTTCTCATTCAATTAATTCAACTTCGCGGGAAGGAAAAAATACATAAAAACTCAAAACATCTTCATTAAAAATTGTAAAATACAGAAAAATCTAAAACACACAAAAACCATTAAAACAACAGTTTTTACAATTAAAATTACAGCTTCTTTGCAAAAACAAGCAATTCGGACAGCAGGCAAGAAGACAGATTTTTCGGTGCACAAAACTGAAAGTTTACTTTTGGTCTCACTCCGCAAAAAGACACTCAAGGTGTAGAAAGACTTGTTTCACTATTCTGCTAGGTTTCAAATGTAAACAAATATGGCTGCTGTGATAAAAAAAAATAGGCTTAGCTTCAACTAAACAACTTTTAAATTGTTGATAATTCTACAACTATTGCGTTAGGATTAACAAAAGGCATAAAAACCTTAACTGGAAAATAAGAATAACATAATTCAATCATTTTTAAAGCGGAAAATGCACAGTTTACCAACACATAAGAATAATTTTTTTTAATTTGTTAGTTCTTCCGCAATTTTTGTAAAATGCACCTTTGTCTACTTTTCTAATTTCTTGTATATATATATATATTATTTTGAATATATATATATGTACTTTTGTTGCAGCCGATTACAACCAAAATAAGATGTGCACAAGTACGTGTTATAGCAGTTTTATATACAAAATTTCAACTTTCTGAGGTTACTCGTTTCTGAGTTATGCGAGATACATATATACCTACATACGTACGTACAGACGCCACGAAAAAATCTCTTCTGAATCCTTTTTAAATTAGTTTTATAATTTGTTTGAGAAAAAAGTATTCTGTCCTTACGTACAGATGTCACGCAAAAGCATCGTTAAATTGCTTTCGATAACTGTCAAAAAGGATGTTTTCGTTGAAATATGATACCCGAAATTTTTCGTGATTACAATATTTCCTTTACTTCGTACAAGGAAAAATGTATGAAATGTTAATCGTCTCATACATCGAATGTTCTTTTTCTCACTATAAAACGCCTAGGTATTCTATTGAATGCCGGCTTTCAGACATTGATGGTAACACATCTAAACTCTGCAAATCTAAATAAATATATTGTGTGTGTGTGTGTGTTTTTTTAGCGCTATTATTTTTTTTAATTCGTTGACTGATCTGTGAAATCTATAAATCACCAATACATGAAAGTGCTATCTCGCAAACAATTAGTAAACTACTCAGGGCGGGAATATGCCTTTTTGCTGCCCCGTGCAATATTTACCGCTCGTCTTGTGCAGCAAAATCTTTGCAGTTCTCTGACGCTGGTTCTGAAATTAGTTAAATCTTAGTAAAGGTTAGTATTTTGTTACTACACCTTTTCATATGTACGTGTCTTTAAATTTACTAATCAGTGCTAAGTTTTCAAATAGACTGTTTGGAAAAATGCGATAAAAATTAAACTTAATAATTTTTAAAAGATAATCGGACCGCCCAAAAGGAATAGTGGTTAACTATGCTAACAGTCGTTTCGTACAACCCGGATTCGAATCCCGGAGAAGACATGGATGTTTGTAAATGTGTAGTGTTTGTGCAGCATGGGGACATTCTAAATATGCGGCTAATCGAAAGGTTAGTGGTGGGGAAAGAGAGTCTCGTTCCCCCCACCCCACCCCGGGGTGCTCTCCATCAAAATTGAGGGGGGAACGGAGCAATGGCATATTGTCGCCTGTATGGCGCTCAAGGCTCTTGCCAACGACAGGCGCAATCTTGCATTCCTTGCCACGATGAATTTCGTGCACTTGTTTTGATGTTACCGTCGGACAAGTGGGATAAGTTGCAACAACTACACAGATAATCTTGCCCACCAATGGCTGCGTGGTTAAGACAGCTGAATACTGGTAAGTCGACTTGGCTTGGATTCAAATCCAGGTGAACGGGCTGTATGCTGTTTTTCATATTTACCCGATGTGTAGCGTGAATAGGAGCCAGTTTCTCTTAGAAAGCCCTCCACGAAGGCATCTCCTCTCTTAGTCAGATAGCATTCGTCGCTTTACCTTATATAACCTGACGTAGCCTAACGTAACCTAAGCTTAAAAGGTAATCTTAATAATTACTTAAAGTAGGTATAATAATTTCTTAAAAAATGAATTTGATGGGAATGTATGTAAATAGTTAAGTCATACGTATAAACAGAAAGAGTACAAAAATTTGAAAGATGCTTTATTTACGTACTTATGAAGAGTACTTTTTTCATCGGTTGTTTATATTCGTGACATTTCTGTAAGACAAGACTTGGGGATTTATTCGAATATCTTGATGTTATGAATCATATTTCCTTTCACGTAGCGCTTCGCAATTATTTTAATAATATACAGAAATGCAGACCGAATAAGGAAAAATACTCAATTTCCCTTTAAAAAATCTTTGCACAATTTACCTAAAAAGTTTCTAAATACTCATTACGTTCCATTGAAAATTCTTATTCAAATTCACACTTTGAAATTTTCCTCCTTTTTCTTTCTAAAAGAAGATTGGGGGGGAGGGGTGTAGAGAAGGCCCGATAAAGGCTTTAATCACGCAATTGAACAACAACCACCACCCCAAGAGATGCAATATCCCCAGATGAATAGAGCAGCCTCAGAATATATACATAACTGTATTCCTGAAATATCCCTCCGATTCAAGGTTATTTTCGCTCCCGTGAAAGGATGTCAAAATTCTTTACCTGAGAAAGATCTCTGAAAGGAACTTCCCCTGTCCCCAGAAATCTTTTATATGGACTGAAGAAAGAATTTAATTTCTTGTCGGCAGCTCGAAAAAGATTTAAGCAACATCCCCATCATTCACCCAATCAAAACCCAATGGTGTATGCTTTCGGTACTAGGACTCCTTCCAAGGTACACAAGCCAGATGCGAAGTTCCTCGCAAACCGATTAAGGGAAAATATTTGTATTCGAGCTCCGAAGAACACTAAACTTGTCTTCAGCTGTAATAGAAACCTTTTAGTAGAAGTAATTGACATTCCACCCTCCCCACCTTCTGCCTTCCTCCTCCGAGCTCCCGCCCGACACCACGGTTGGTTCATTGTCGACGAATTTGAACGCTCTGTGTGGAAGCAAACAACACTGCGAGGAAGACCTGAGGATTATATAATAGAAGTCACACACTTCGGAGACTCCTCTTATATGATTTACACTTTTTATGTCCTCCCCCCCCTCCCAGCTCTTTTTTTTTCTATTCCAATTCAAGCGTGACCAAAAAAATGTCGAAACGGTGAGGAAATTTCAGAGATTTTTTTTTCCCCTCTCTCTCTCTTTCTCTCTTTCTGTCGCACTCGTAAAGAAACGAAGGGGAAAGAAAGATCTTTCCATGTGGTGGTGATGTATTTCAAGGCAGGCGATAAAAGTTTAAAGGGTAGGAAGAAGGAGGGGCTTGGAGAAGTAAAAGATTCATAGAACGACTTATTCGGCACAAAGGATCCTCTAAGGCGTGAATGGAGAAGGAGAAGCGAGGTTCCTTCGGCAAGCTTAACCTCACACTGGGCTTTAGTTACACGATGTAGCGTTGCTGAGACTGAATTCCCTCGAGATCATCAGCCGGCGACTTCATTTAAATTTTTCTTCCTATTAATATTTATTTAAGAATTCAATGAGAGAATGCAGCAACGGTGACCTCTTGGGGACGCGTTCGGCGGCTCGCCCGAGCTCCCTCGAGATTTCCTCGCAAACATGGAGTGAGAAAATTACTGGGGACCAGGCGAGTGGCATTAAGTTAAAGATATCCGAATTAACACACAGAGCAGAGCAAGCGGGCCGGGTTTATTTGAAAGCGATAATTTGACAGGGATGGAGGTTGTTTGCATCCGTGATGGTCTGCCTAAAGATTTGAGCGTCCACGGCCCTTTCAGAACCGGCGAGTTACCCTTTGAAGGCGGCAGTTTGGTAATTTAACTGCCGCCAACTATTCCGTTAGACTCTCGCATTCATATACGGAAAGTATGTCACTAAATATTTATGAAGCGGAAGGAACAAGGACGCTTTGAAAGGACTTTTGCCGTTTCGAAGAAAATTCATTCCAGAGCGTTTCTCCTCGGAGCCGTAGCGAATGCTGGAGCCGGAAAATGTCGAATATAAACAGCTGCTTTAATAAATTTTAAACTGGGAAATAACTTAACCATTTCTCGTTTCCCGAATACATTTCCTTCTCTGATAGTTATTCGAGGTGTGAAAAATTCGCAAGTTAAACATGTGATTTACATTCATATACGTCTCTTTTTCATAATATTAAAATTCTCATTCGTAAAACTGCTCGGTGAAAATTTATTTGTTTGCTTTTATTTGAACAGCCGAAACCGAAGTATTGTGGAGAATTTGCCTAAATAGTATTTCAACTGTAATCAGATAACAATAAAATTTTTCATAATTCACTTTTCGTACCTACTGAGCTACAACTACTTGCCATCTAACGAGCAATTAGTCGCCCAACCGGGACAGTGGCTAGTGGCTTTTATGTACCGATGTGCCAGGGTTCGAATTCCGGAAAAGCCATGAATGTTTGTAAATGCGTAGTGTTTGCGCGGCATGCGAGCAATCTAAGTAAACTCTCGAGAAGTTGGTGATAGGAGAAGAGGGGTGGGAGACCCTCGGACCAGTCCCCCTTGAGTACTTTATCTGAAAATTGAGGCGGAACTGAGCTAAAATCGGGCTGTCACCTAAATGGCGCTCGAGGCTCTTACCAACGACAGGAGCATTTGTCAGACAAGTGGGATTGGTATAGTTCGAAGTTCCGCGACCATGAGCGCAAATACGCATGCGCCATTCGGACCGAATTATTCTCAAAATATGGTGGAAAGGATGGGGACTTTTTGTTTTCCTCCATTTTCTCTTTCCGGAGAAGAGAAGACTTTCACGTCGCAGCAAGTAATAACGCCCCTTTTGGACGAGTCTGTGTTTTGGCAGAATGCCAGCTAGAGTTGCGTTTGAGACGGTCGAACTATAACAACAAGAACAAAAACAGTTTGTGTTAATAAATAGGTCGACTCATCTCACGGATAAAAGCAATTCATTTATTATAAATTATTAAATCGTAGTTATGTTCAATGTGAGTTGGTGATGTCTGCATTTTATACTTGATTGAGAAATGTTTCCTTACACGCAAATTATTAAAAAAACCATTGGCTTACAATAAGTAGTCTTAAAAAAAAAGGAAAAAGAAAATGGAAAAAAAATGCTTAAGAACTTCGGGTTTAGAAAATCGGATCTTAGGAAACAGTGAAAAATAAATGCAGTTATGTGTAACGTTTATTGCCACTTCACGCCTTACCCTCTGAAAACATGTTTCCTAAAATCTGAGCATCATAATTCACGTGAAGAACAAGTCATTATTTGATACTTTTAGGTCATAATTAGTGAACAAAACGATAAATCAATACTGAGTACTATCGCTGTCCTTGATGCATTCTGTATTGGTCTAATTGTTAACACATCAGCAGTGGCTCGAATCCTGATGAAGGCAGAATTGATTTTTCCTATTTCCCGTTTTCAAAATTTTGGAACTATCCACAGCACCACCGAAAATATGATGTTGTGACGATGACTCATAGTAACTGAATCTAATCGACTGGGTCTTGGACCTCTGCCCAGTCGCCCTTTCTAAGCGAGAGACATTTTAAGGAATTTTTGCATTTGTATGCCTTCTCCTCAATCGGCCTTTAGATGGGAAAGAAGGTAAAAAATGTTCGCATTTCCCGTGCGCTCTCTCGTGGCGTAAGTGGTAGGCAGTCTTTTAACAACCGGAAATCCGTAGTTCGAATCCAGGTGAACCCCCAGTTAATTTCCAGTTCATGTTTCATTCTTCGAAGACCTTAGTAGTCTCTACCAGTATGTGTTATTCTCTATCAGTGTTATTATTTCAATTAAATCTTAATTTTATAAACTTTTATTTAGTTCTTTTATGATGTTTCGCTGCGCGTTGAATTTTGTTATCGATTTTTAACCTACTTCCTGATAAGTTATAGAATTCAAATTTTGTGCACGCTCTGTTGGGCGATGACATTGCCGCATGGGGAAGCGATTTTTCGATAATTCGATTTAGAATTTTTTTTTTTTAAATTAGATCAATGAATCCTCATTGCCGTAAATTTCAGTAAATATTTAAATTCATTTGATTGCATCGTTATTTCTATTCATTATTGTAATATTTTGCATTATTTTATATAGTGATTTATTTTTTCATTGCTTTTAGGGTGATTACTTCAAGGTTTATTTTGTGCTTGATTGAATAAGCAACCACGTATTCTGTATATAAGTTTTTATTTCTTATACAGAATTGTATATCTTTCTGTTCTCACTCCAACAAAGTTTAAATTTTATTTCGCAAACATTTAAAAAATGGTTTGTACAAAAATTAGCTTATATTTAATACTCATAAAATAATTAATGAACTAAAAGGAGAAAAATAATTTATCATATAGTTTAATACAAACAAGAGATTAAATAATTCTCTTTACAAAATTGATCTACAATTTCATATCGCGAATAAATAAAACGTTGCGCACCTGTGATTAATTTATAAAAATAGTAACTGACGATTCGAGTAAATTATTAGATTCGTTATGTACATTTTCAAGCTTTTATTATATGTGATTTAAAACTGTAGTTGAATATGTAAAGATAATTTTTAATCTATTCTCATTAAACTGCATAATAAATTATATTTCTAGTTTTAGTTTATTAATTGTCAGGTTGGCAAGAAAATAATTTTTTTTTAGTGGGAAATAAAACTCAGTTTTTTCCGTACAAAAAAATTAGCCGCCAATAAGTTAAATATCTTCCATTCTGCTCGATGATGTTTTGCCACCTTTCTAGTAACTTCACAATTCCGCGTTCATAGAGTGTCCACCAGCTGCCGAGGGGTAAAGTCGCTGAAAACTGCTGGTACATGAGTCCGTCCGAGGTTCCAGTCTCGGCCAACAACTGCATGAACGTTTTCGTGTTTTTCGCCGTGTATAACGTATATACAAGCCAGTTCCCTTAGAAAGTCCTCCATGAAGGCATCCATTCTCTTAGGCAAATAGCCCTCGGGTAATAAACCAAACTAGTCCCCGGTCACAGAACTTTTTTATCTTTGTCGGCAAAAACTCAACACAAGCCTCAACTGCGAGCCTCAGCAGCGTTCTTGCCCTTATGAAAATAAAAAAAGTAAAATATGTCAAAAATATTTATTTTTGCACCGCACTTTAAAATTAACCCTAAACTAACAGTTATAAACAAAAAAAAAAACACGGCATTGGGTTATTTTGTTATTAAAGTATTTTCTCCCTCCTTTCTGCATGACTTCGTAGTGTAAGGGTTAGCACACTCGGCGCGTATTATTCGAAAAGACTCGGACCATGGATTTTTCAAATCTCCTGCTTCGAAATTATCCTAATGTCTCTACACTGGCGCCCGAACTAAAACACGTGTTGGATGATGATTCTCCACCACCGGATTTGGCAATTGGATCCCCTCATCCCCATTCGCTTTTTAAAAGGTGAGTATATAAGGTATTTTCTCCCTCTTTTCTGCATGCCTTCGTAGTGTAACGATTAGCACACTCGGCGCGCATTCGAGAGGTTCGTGGTTCGAGTCCCGGCGCTTGCATTGCTCATTTTTTATCTCTCCTGCTTTTAAAAAAAATACCTAATGTCTCTAGAAAGTGACAGCTGCTAAATCTCAAAAGAAAAAAAATGACAGAAGAAGTAACAAATCGAACATAACGTTATCTTTTGGTGCAAACAGAAATTATTTTCTTGCCAACCCAATATTTTATGAGCTTTAAATAAAAGCTTATTTAAAAAAAAAATTTTCTTTCTAATATTTTTTTAACAGTACACTCTGTGCCATTCGTTGAATACTTCTAAAAGGTTGTTTTTTACAGTACGTTTGCTTTAATTACAGTTTTACAGGCTCATGCACCGATTATCTTTGAATACCCAGGCATTAATTAGCATAAATAATAAGATACTTAGCCTGCTACCGATGCATAGATTTGAGATTGGGGAAAAAAGGCCTATAGATCCAATTAGCCATTCCAGATTCGACTAAGAGGTAGAAGCACTTGTTATTCCTCATACAGCCATCCACCATTTCATCCCACATAATTTTGATTAGGAATTGCTAACCTTTGTCGGTGACACCGGCGTACACCATCAAACGTAATTAGCTCATTCACTGAATTACGAATCGCTAGCGTTAAGTCAACGCCATTTGCATCCGATACGTCCATTGATATTCATTCGAGCCAAACAGGGAAATTAACTGCTCCGCTGTCGCCATCAATCGGTTAGTGCAACTCAACGAAAGCAAATACCGAGAACGCATGGCCAGGCATTAGTTGGAATGTTAAACTGCTCTCTGTACGTGGCGAACGCCGATTTCAAATTTAAATGAAGAGCATTTTAGTAGTTTGAATTTCGAATTTTCGGAGCATTTCAGGTTGACTAGTTACTGGATTCCAAGGTTAAAATTCTGAGGATTCAATAGATTAATGTCTGTAATGCATGATATTGCTGTTAAATTTCTCTTTTGTCTGTAACTAAACGTTGCCTTATAAATGGAGATTCTTAATAGCTTAGTTCTGGGGACAGGAGTACTACAATTTTACGCCGGTTGGTAACATTGAGCTATGTCTTTTCTCGATTTTACTCAAACTTTTAGAGACTGCAGGTTATTTCGAAACCGCAGGTATGAAAAACGAGCAATGCCCTTGCTGAGATTCGAACCATGGTCCTCTCGAATACGCGCCCAGTGCAAGTGCGACCACTACACCACGAAGACATGCCAAGAAGGGCGGGAGAATTACCTTATATGCTTCCCCTTTTAAAGGGCCAATGGGGATTAGGGGACCCAATCGCCAAATCCTGGTGGTGGAGAATCATTAGCCACCACCTTTTTTAGTTCGGACGCCACTATCTTCAGCCACCCATAGATAAACAATCCTATCTTGAGACTATGGGTGTTTTTTGGGAGCATACACGGTTAAACCCTATGGCAAAGACCAAGTAGCGAATTCTTGCTATGTTTTTAAGAATATATACTGCAAATGAAGGGTTTAAATAACCCTTTTATTTAAATCTAAATTAAAACAGATGCACGCACTTCGCGCTCACAAATCACCACCACTTGTGGCTTCGTAACAGAAAATAAGAACTAAAGCTAAACTAAAGTTAAACTAAAGCTAAATCGACTGCACACAGCAAAGCCGAGCCGAGTCGAGAAGTAGCAGTATAAACTGACAGGTGTCGAACACCGAACTAGAGAGCTAATCTTAAACTCGCAGTATAAATATCGGAACTAAGTCCGCTTCTATTCGCTTGAATTCTTGAAACGCAGCTTAACCGTCACCGTCGATGGTGACGGCTTAAATACTGCTTCTGAAACACGTTGAGAATTTGCATCTACGTCATAACAAAACTTACATTCCGGCAGGAAACTGAAATCAGGAGAAACAGGAAATTCCAACTAAAAACAACTACTTAGAATAAAGTAAAACCTTGCAAACTATGAAATGTTTTCTAAATGCTGTTCTTAAAAACTGCAGTGGACCCTCTCGTGGCGATCACCTCCCTAGTAAAATTGTCTTTATGAAAATGTTTCATAGAATTCTATTACGCAATCCGATGTTGAACTTCTTTATTAAAATATTAAAAAAAAACTATAAATTTGTACATATTAAAAACAAAACTATAAAAAAGTATTTTAATCTTCTTTGTTTAACGCTTATATTTATACTCATCGTAAAATTTCTGAAATACGTATGGTATTCATGAACAAAAATGATTAATTTGTAAACATTGGGAGAATATTCTCAAAAATTATCTAACTGTCAGAAGCACTAATAATTCTAACAAAAAATTTTACGAACTTGAATGAATATGCTTTATTTAACACTGAAAGTTTTTTTTTTCTTTTCTTTTCAGGAAAAACTAGAGATCATGGACTGTCCTGACAGCAAAAATGGTAAGAGGCATTCATTTCTTATGTTAATAGAAAGTTCTGCAATTCATTTTTACCCAATTGTATTTCTTCTTCTTGCACTAACATTAATACTGATTTTTCCAGTCTTTGTTTACACATATATACGCATAAATGCCAACTTCTAAAAGGCAACTGCTTCATCCTTTGTACCATCTTTATTTAGAATTCTACATTTGAGAAATGTTTAATATGCGAACATGGATCTTGTAATTCCGAATATTCAGTTACTGTCATCTCAAAAATGCATTTATAGAATTCATAGCACTCACAAAAGTAGTTGAATATCATATTATACTGCATAATAATATCTAAATTAAAGAATCTCTAATTTAAACAACTTTTAAACACGAAGGAGAGTCGTCTGCCGATAAAGGAAAGACCAAACTAAAAAAATCTGATGTGTTGTTGTACACCATATGACTTCCTTGTACAGAATATTAAATTACGCCCAATTTTTCCTGCATTTCATTTAAACTTATTTCCTCGAATGAAATTCGAGATAAGTATATTTCTTATTCACTCGATTCAATTCTCATTCAATTAATTCAAGTAGGTATATTTCTCATTAGATTAATTCAATTCTCACTTCGTGGCAAGGCAAAAATACATAAAACCTCGAAACATTTTTATTAATAATAGAAAAGTGTAAAACACAAATACTGTTAAAACAGTTTAAAGAACAGCTTTTACAATTTAAATTAGAGTTTCTACGCAAAAACAAGCTATTCGGCCAGCGGGCAAGAAGGCAGATTTTTCGGTGCACATAATTGAAAGTTTACTTTTGGTCTCACTCGTTAAAAAGACACTGAAACCGTAGAAACTGACTCAGTGTGTTATGGACGCTATACTGAGTCAATATATGGGATAATTAGATAACTTAAATGATAATTCCAGAATGGATTAAGCATGATTTAATTCGCAATAATGAAAGAAGACGTTATCTTTGATGTTGCGAATCTTAGTTTCTCTAGATTGGCAACAAATTCGCTAGTCTGATAAGTTTCAAGTGTAAACAAATATGGCTGCTATGGTTAAAAAAAAATTAGGCTTAGCCGCATTTAAACAATTTTAAATTGTCGATAATTCTATAATTATTGCATACAGGTTATCTAAAAGCGTAAATATCTTAACCGGAAGATAAAAACAATATAATTCTATCATTTTTTAAAGAAAAAAAAACGCGCAATTGACCAACATATAAGAATATAAAAAAGCTGAGCTCACCGAGCACTGTATATATATATATATATATATGTGTGTGTGTGTGTATATATATATATCAAAATACTTTTGGTGCGACCGATTACAACCAAAAAGGGACGTGCACAGCTACATATTATAGCAGTTCTATATACAAAATTTCAACGTGACGCCACGAAAGAAATCTCTTCTGAATCCATTTTAAATCAGTTTCATAATTCGTTTGGTGAAAAAAAGTCTTTTATTCTCTCCTTATGCACAGATGTCAAGCAAAAACATCAAAACATCGGTAAATTGCATTCGATAGCGGTCAAAATGGATATTTTCGTTGACCGGCATTTTCGTGATTACAATACTTCCTTTATTTTGTACAAGGAAGTAAAAGCAACGTAGTCACAGGTTGTATTAATATTCTAATTCAGTTTTCAAAAATAAAATAAGTCAATAAATAGTGTCAGTTAAAAATTTATATCTGAAGCTAACTCTGTATACTCTTCCTTTGTAACACGCAAGACGCATTCCTCTGACTTATTTTTCAGTTGATAAAAGTTTGAATGTTTCTCTTACGCTTCTTAATTCAAAGGAAAAGCTTTCCCGTTTATATCCAACAAACAATTCATAAAATTGTTGTAGGGGAAAAAAAGTCAAGAGCAAAACTGAATAACTTCACGTAGTTGTTGTAAATAAGCACTGAAATTTTACTTCTCCTTTAGAGTATCCAAAAATGACATTCATCTGCCCGAAATGTCCCCATTACATCCGGCGTAATATCTGCTCCGTCTTACTTTAAGTACACGGTTGAGGCATTTCATTCTGAAAATCGAAGTAAACAGAAGCGTCCGATCCTCCTTTCGGAGTCGCAAACGACATTTTCAATCGTCAGCTCTAAAGAGGATTTTCCGGGCAGGATTAACGTTCGCTAATCACCGAAGAAACCCCCTTTCTCATTCAGGTTGTGTTCCACATACCCCTTCATCCGCACCCCGCTGCTAACCGCTTTCCTATAAACCGCGTAACTGCGCCGTCGTGGGGAGGGACGAAGCAAGGGGCCATCGACAAGCAAAATTCGAAATTCTCCCAGGTCTTCATGGAACTATGAATCAATCCAGGAAATGTTTCATCTTGGTCAACGAGATCTGTTGCTCGCAACTTATCTAAGACTCGTTCTTTGTTTCAATTTTTTTGTTTTTGGCGTTCAAATGTTTATAATGAAGTCTGAATATTTCCGTTGTAGGACAATTTAATTGCAGGATCGACAGTTTCCTGGAGAGATATATACGCTAACTTGGTACTTCCAACGAATAAACGTACTTCCGTCTTGAGCTCACATTGGGAAATTTTTTTTTTAAATATAAGAAATACATGAAATAGAAGAGAAAGACGCCTTAAAATTAGATTTGAAAAACAAGGAAAAAGAAAAGCTTATTTTCGCATAGGTTTTGAAATTCCGCGAAAGATCAGACTCAAATCCTTTTGCTTCAGAAACAAAAACATTTTTGCAGAATTTTGGCTTCGGCTGCATAAAAAAGAATTGTGCAATTTAAAGCCAACATATTGTTGCTGTTGGTGTTGTTGTCGTCTCTATGATGAAGCCTATTCAAACAGTGCCATGGGCGAAGATAACAGCTCTGGCAATCTGCAAAATGTTATCAACGTAGAGGTTTTGGTCTTTTAAACAAGACTCCAGTTTTTAACAATTCAGCAAGGAGTGTCTAATCATCATTTTTTTATTTATTATTATTTTAGCTTTAAGGCTATGTCTAATTAATCAATTTTGTTATACATTTAATTGATATAGTTCACATAATTTGCTTAGTCGTTTACGCATTAAAAAAAAGAAAGAGCTGTCTCCTAATGATTAATTTGGGTGAGCTTATTATGGCAAAGCTAGGGTTATCGGCCTACAGAAAGGTATGCCTTCATGGAGGACTTTCTAAGTAAAACTAGCTCGTATATACCTCACACATGGAGAAAACCATGAAAACATCCATGCAATCGGCCCGTTCGCCTAGAATCGAAACCAGCTCGGAGCTACCAATATTCAGCTATTTTGCCCCTTGTCTGCTGGTGAGCGTCTCCTAAGCAAAGGACTTTCTTAGGGAATTTGATTTATACTCATGTTAGAATGATAGAAGTCTACGAAAACGCCACTGTAGTCAGTTCATTCGCCGAGATTCGAATGTGGGTTAAGCTACAAGGGTTCAGCTGTGTTATCCACTCGGCCATTGATGGGTTCGATATTCTAATTGACAAACATGTTTCTTAGGCTATGGATTGTGCATCTCGGTAGAGAGTGACCTTTAGTTTAACATTTCATGCACCTAAGTTAATATCCTGTTTGGGATATTTAGAAATTTTGAAATTATTTAGTTAAGAAATGCACGCAGAAAGTTTTTATTTATACACTCTTTTGCAAAAATGTCAAAGCACCAAGAAGGACTTTTGCGATCGTGACGAAATTTGGTATGCATAAAACACATTGATCGAACATGCAAATGATCAAAGTTTCAAGGCAAATGAACAGGAACTGCGATCATAGCACGCATTTCTAATGCGCAATTCGCAAAGTATAAAACCAATAACAGAGGCGGAAAATTTATCTTTTTTTGTTGCTGCCATTATAATTCCGTAAAGAAGCAACTAAAGATGCCATTACGACGATATCGAAGACCTTACAGACAAATAAACTCTGGAAGGCCAAGGAGCAGAAATGCGAGGCAAGATAGAATGATTGTTCGAGAGATCCGAATCACCCCAACGGTATCATTATCGACTATTCAACGCATTACAGCCACATCTATACCTCCCGTGGTACCATCCACTATCTCACGGCGCTCGTCTGAGGCGAGTTACGCTCGCACAGGCCTTTAAGACGTCTGCCTTTAACACCACAACATCGGCGGAGTCGTCTGGAGTGGTGTCGGAGTCAATCATCATGGCTGCCATCAGACTGGCATCGTATAGTGTTCAGCGATGAATCCCACTTCACTCTTGAAGTAGATGACCACCGTGTTCGTGTCTGGAGAGGACGGTGCGAGTAGTCACAATCAGCCCTTGTTTTACAAAGGCATACAGTCATACCCCCTGGTGTGATGGTGGGGGGCGCTATTTCTTATGACAGCAGGTCATCTTTAGTCCTCCTCCGTACATCTTTAACAGCTGAACGATATGTTGATACCATCCTGCGGCCGGTTGCATTACCCTTGATGTCACGTCATCCTGGGCCATTTTCCAACAAGATAATGCCAGGCCATATACCACTCAGATATCTCTGGACTGTCTCCGTGCTTGAAAAGAATGAGATGAATTTTGACGTTTTCATTATTATGGGCTTGAAAGCCATTTGGAGATATACTGAAGTACAAGCAGCCAGTTCGATTACCTACTTTGCAACTTACTCATCTTTGAACTTATTGTTTGGATTTCTCAAGAATAAAATGTCCTAGTTAGCCGGGGCACCGGTTCCAGCGAAATTCCAGCGAATGGTAGGAGCAAAAGAAGCTCGTTTCTCAGAAGAGTTTCGCTTAGCCTTTCAGGTTTTTAAATGTGATAACCCCATTAGACAACGTGCACCAAGCAATTTCGTGTAGAAAGGAATATGATCTGTGATACTAACCGAAATTTACTGAATTCTTATTCTCACTTAGCGTATAAGATAGCTGAATACGGGTACTTTGTTCCGGGTTCAAATCCCAGTGAACAGCTAATGCATGAGTGTTGCTCTGTTCAATTAAGGTAACCTAACTTTCATTTTTTATTTTCGTGAATTCGTGGAAAATTGAAAAAAAAAAAATTGAAAGTTCATAGATAACAATTTTGCTTGTTGAATTTACTTACTGTATGCAGTTGGCGTATTATCGATAAAAAGGCGTTTACAGTTCTTAACTTATAACACCATATTCCCTCACGTATCCACCCTCTTTTTAACGTCAGGCTCTGGAACTTCAAAATAATTTCAGAAGTATTTGTCCCCTTCCTCGGTGCGTTCAGAGAAGGAACTTCCCTATATTTTACTATGGATTCGTCCATGTTTACTATGGATTTGTAGGGACTGTTTTCGCCGTACTAACGAAGGAGAACCGTCGCAAAATATCTGCTAAGGCCACGCCGAACCTTTCCGTTCTAGCAGTTGAACTTTTTGCCTGTCTAATACAAGAACCGACCCATCGCAACAAAGCAAACGCAAACTGACATCCAGTCTACGACTTCGTTCATCTTGTTTAATTATTTATGGAGAATATGAGCCTAAAGAGTAGCAAAGACAACAGTAAAAACGGGCGGGATTCAGGGTACAGAGAAGTAGAAATGAGGATATCTTTACCTTATTAGACACTGTAATGTTAATATTATTATGTATTCTTATTGGAATGTAGATTTTTTCTGAAGGAAAAATATTATAATAGCCTCCTGTAGTTTATCCATAAATATTTTTCATTTGTTACGTTCCTACTGCAACCGCGCTTTACGAAAATAAAATTAGTCTCATAATTTTCCTTTCACAATTTTCGAATGGTAAAATTAGTAAAAGTGGGGGAGGGCGTATGAGAATTCTTTGTTTCTTGAAAATAAGTATTCTGAAAGTATGCCTAGAAACATATTAACAGCAGCTTACCAGCGGCCGAAGCCGAGTTGGTAAAATCACTGAGTACGGGTTGTTCCGACCTGGGTTCGATTCCAGGCGAACGGCATGGCTGCGTGGACGTTTTCGTGGTTTTCCCCATGTGTAAAGTTGCATACCAGCCAGTTTCCATTAGAAAGTCCTCCACAAAGCCATCCCTTCCCTTAGACCTACCGTGCTTTACCGTAATCAACTAAACCAAACCAAGCGATTTTACGATAATTTTTTTCCTGCAATAGAGCGGATCCGATTTTTGACAGTTTTCAAACAGAATTCCCTTTTAATAGGGTAAAAGACGATAATAATCGTTAATTGAGTTTTACCAAACATAACTCCGGGTGCTAGAAAAGATTAACAGTTTGAGCTCAAAACGGTCTCCTATGTTTCTATTTATTAAATAAGTGAACTTTTTCAAAATCTCTCTTGACGCCGGTTTCAACTTATAAGCAAGGAACATATTCTAAAGTTTTGGACGATCCCCCTTCGACTTTAGGGTATTAGACATCGTTGTCCAAATACTTGTCTGAATGGGGAAATCCGGGTATTGTGCTAACAGAACGATAAGTAATTCAAGTGTCCGTCGCACTTCTAAATCACAACTCTGCATTTACATCAAAACGACCCCCGCTTTCCTTCTGCGGGCAGGGGCACCACTTGGCGAGATTTATCTCTTCACGTCCTGTCCTCAATAAAACTGATTTAGTCTAAATCTCGCCTATGTATGGTGTGTTAAAAGAATTACCGCAGTAGAAAAAAAACCTGCATAATCACGTTCGTATCAAAGTATACGTCGTGCTTCGCTAATAGCTTTTGTAAATGTGCATTAGTATAAAGAAAAACTTTCATTATCTCTAAATTGTCTATTATATGATGAATATACTTTATCCTGTCTGATATTCAAAGACTCTAAGAATACGATCAGAAACTATTTACGTTGGCGACTGTTTGAAGTAATTTGCCGCGTGCATAATGAGGTTTACTATAATATTTTGCGCTCAAATCGGGGCATTTTTTTTTATGAAACCGGGACATTTTTGAGAAAATACTCAAATAGAGAATAAAAGCTTCTGATAGAATAAGTAACTATGGCAGTAAAATCTACATAAACAAGTTGTTAACAAAAAAGACGGCAAAATTAACAAAACGCTGCAACAACAATAGCTGTAACAAAAAGCTGCAAAATTAATTAAGAACGAAAAGTCCACCGTTAATTTTGCAGTTTTTTAAAATTTTTATCATTGATTCAGCTTCACTTCTTTCTTCAGACCACATGAACAGCGATGTGTCTGGCATGCTGAAAATGTATTCCGTTTTTCAATAAGCTAGGGAAGTGAAATGTTTTTGTCTTCGAAATGTCTGAAATGTTATATCCATTTTTCTTCGCAACAGCTTTTGTTTTTACAAATTTCATAATTCGCTGACCCAACAAACTTGTGCAAACACTATTTCGTCAAAAAGTTGATCCATGTTTGTTGTACTTATTTGCGACAGTTTCATGCATTTTTACTTCCCTGTACAAGGTAAAAAGGAAGTATTGTAATCGCGAAAAACTCCGGTTATCATATTTCAAAGAAATTATCCATTTTGGCCACTATCGAATTCAATTTAACAATGTTTTTGCGTGGCATCTATACCATCTGTTCTAAGGACAGAATAAAGGGCTTTTTTTCCCCAAAA
Source organism: Stegodyphus mimosarum (assembly GCA_000611955.2). Taxonomy (NCBI): domain Eukaryota; kingdom Metazoa; phylum Arthropoda; class Arachnida; order Araneae; family Eresidae; genus Stegodyphus; species Stegodyphus mimosarum. The sequence continues at coordinate 315,548 of KK118223.1, read as the reverse complement.
AAAATTTTTAAACTGATCTAAAATGGATTCTGAAGAAATTTTTTTCGTGGCGTTGTGCGTACTTACTTATGTATGTATGTATTTCGCATAACTCAAAAACGAGTAGGCGCAGAACGTTGAAATTTTGTATATAGGACTGCTAAAACATGTAGATGTGCACCTCCTATTTTGGTTGAAATTGGTAGCCC